>JAHPZR010046905.1:0-16523 GCA_019787425.1 Platygyra sinensis | reverse complement strand
CGTAATAGTTTTACGAAAAAAACTGAGGCTCTATTTTCAAATGCAAAATTTTCGCAGCAAGTTCTGTCAACTTCGGTAAAGCTGGAATTTGTGTCAGCCCTTTTTGTTTAGCACCCGGGTCGGGTGCGGCTGTACTCCCATATATGGGCTATATAGAATGTGTGCACGTGACGTCATCAAATTCTCAAATCCAAAACTAAAGAAACTAAATGTTTTATCCTCATCGGGCATAAGAGGTACCAAATTTATCGCTGTTTACAACTTTCCAGCTCAATAGCATCCTTCGTTTTGGAAACCAGCACATTTTGAATTTCGAAGTTATGGCGGTGCGTGACATAACGCGAAGATCGCTTTTGTCGAAAAATATGACACTTATCTCGTGATTTTTGGCCATTTTAGGAGTTTAAGTATCAGGAAAAGTGCTTTTTAAATATTTTTTGGTTCGGTTTAGATAATCAGTCGACTGAGCCTAGCCAAAGTAAGTTTTCAGATGTTTTTACAACTATTGTACTGGCGCGCGGAGTCAGAATCGGGGACGGAGACCGTAAGTCTTGGGATGCGCGTGGACCCATGATATGGGACAATTTTTCTATTTTTAGAACAAATTGCGCCATCCTGACGTCATATATCCGCGCTGATCCACGCACGTGTCTTGGCCTCTCGCGTGGATGTTGTCACGTTGTGTGATGAAATCGTGAGAGTTGCGAGATCCTCTTGCCGATTTTTCACAGCAATGGCAGGGAATAAGGCAGAGGAGAAGAAGCAGGGCTCTTCTATGTACTTTTATGCTCTGATTTAATGGAAAAGGTGTGTTTTTCAAGGTCGAGAATTTCTTTAATTTCGCGCTGTGAATGAATAAAATCCGCTCGCCGGCTAGTTGTACGCGTAAACTTTTGTGTTTGTTCTATAGAGTTCTGTAAGAACACTGTTTACTCCGGTATCGAGCTGTTAATTTGTGAGTTTGCAAACAATGCTTAATCATAACCAAAACCTGTTTTTGATAGTTTCTTGTTGTTTCTGCTCGTTTGGCTGGTTTGCAAAAGTTTTTGTCTGACGCGTACGAGTAGTTCATTTGCATAGTGCAGCGCGTGCACTTTCAAGTCCGAGTCGGTGTTTTCAGATTGTCAAGCAAAATCGTGAAAAAGATTTGTTTCGTCGTCTTTTGTGCTGAGATACTACAACAATTTTCACTAACGTTCGCCAAAAGGCCACTTACATCATGTGTGTTTCTTTCACATAGTGAAACTTTACGCTGCGAAAATAAAATAGACAAGGAGTTTTAACTCAATCGAAATCTTTATTCGAGTTTTGATTACAAGCGTCATCGTAACTTTTCTGATTATTTCTGCTGTTTTCACATATTTTCAGCTAAGCTTTTAATATGTTCTCAAACATTAATCAACCTAAAACATTAGAGATATTATATGAGTTCGATATACGTTTCATACCAAAGTGCGAAGTCCAATTTGTCATGTTTTTCTAGCTGTGCAAAACACGCATCGGCGGGCGCTCTTACTCATCGACAACAGACAATTTATTGGATTTACACAAAAAAAAACTAAGCAGCATCTACGGACATAAACCTATTGTCACTTATTGGGCCTAAACGCTGCTATATCCAACTAGTTCTTTTTTCTTCTGTGTTATGGAAAAGCTGTTAATCTTCTTCATATGTGAAATTTAGATTGGAGTAAAAAGTGTGAAGTTGTCGTAAAAGGAGCAGCGGAACTCAACTTGGTCAGAGATAAAAAGCGGGACATACCTAAATTAGGCACCGTCTTCACTCAGACTGGAGCAACTTACGGCGGAAATACTTAATCAAAATTCCAACAGCCATGAAGGCGTTGAGTGATGGGCCAAAAGGATCCAAAAGCATAAACGATTTCGGGAATTTCGGACGCCATTTCCCCTGCGCGACATCCGCGAAAATCCTCGCAGCAATGTGCGCGCGTGTGCCGCAGGCGATGGCGCAATTTGTTCTAAAAATAGAAAAATTGTCCCATATCATGGCGCCAACCCCAATACTAGAAATGGCGCGCGCTTACGGTCTCCGTCCCCGATTATTGGCTCCTGCTGGCCTGCCATGTTTTTTTTTTTTTTGGAGGACTAAAGAGGTCCTCCACACATGGCGCTCCATACGAAACTCTGTAATTTTTGTCGCGGAATATTTCGATGAATATCTCAGCTTTGGGACAAAGCACACACCTTAAACTTGCGAGAACTGCCTTCTTTATTTATCGTCCTATAATATCACAATTTTTTTTGACTTTTATCGGTTGCAGGCAGTATTTTTGATTTTATTTTTATTGGCGTTGACATGACAACACACGCTTAGGGGTTACTCCCTGACGAAATTTTGGCATAGGGGTGTGCCGCGAAGGTTCCTTAAAACCCCTGACCCTATTTAAGGACCAAGAAAGCGAAAATTGATACCTTTTTAAGGCCCAAACACAAAAAATGACACCCTATTCAAGGCAATTAAACCTCTGTTCTTCTGTTGCAAACTAAGCATTTTGTTAATACTTAAAAGGATACATCAAGTTTAAAAAAAAAAACATTCGTATAGCGGGCGTTTTCGCACTCCAGTATTAGATAATACAATTTAGCTACCGTATCTAAGGACTACACCAGGAACACAGTTACAAAAGGGTCAAAAAAGATACCCTATTTAAGGATCGAGAACCTCGAAAACCATACCCTATTCCGCGGCACGTACCCATAGAGTGTGTGTACTGTCACGCAATAAAAAATAAAATCAAAAACTATGCAACCGATAAAGTCAAAAAATTGTGATATTATAGACGATAAATAAAGAAGACAGTTCTCCAAGTTTAAGGTGTGTGCGTTGTCCCAAAGCTGAGATATTCATCGAAATATTCCGCGCAAAATTACAGAGTTTCGTATGGAGCCGCCATGTTGGAGGACCTCTTTAGTCCTCCAACATGGCGGCCAGCAGGAGCCATAATCGGGGACGGAGACCGTAAGCGCGCGCCATTTCTAGTATTGGGGTTGGCGCCATGATATGGGACAATTTTTCTATTTTTAGAACAAATTGCGCCATCGCCTGCGGCGCACGCGCGCACATTGCTGCGAGGATTTTCGCGGATGTCGCGCAGGGGAAATGGCGTCCGAAATTCCCGAAATCGTTTATGCTCTTGGATCCTTTTGGCCCATCACTCAACGCCTTCATGGCTGTTGGAATTTTGATTAAGTATTTCCGCCGTAAGTTGCTCCAGTCTGAGTGAAGACGGTGCCTAATTTAGGTATGTCCCGCTTTTATCTCTGACCAAGTTGAGTTCCGCTGCTCCTTTTACGACAACTTCACATTCAGCTCCAATCTAAATTTCATTTAACAGCTTTTCCATAACACAGAAGAAAAAAAACTAGTTGGATATAGCGGCGTTTAGGCCCAATAAGTGACAATAGGTTTATGTCCGTAGATGCTGCTTAGTTTTGTTTGTGTAAATCCAATAAATTGTCTGTTGTCGATGAGTAAGAGCGCCCGCCGATGCGTGTTTTGCACAGCTAGTAAAACATGACAAATTGGACTTCGCACTTTGGTATGAAACGTATATCGAACTCATATAATATCTCTAATGTTTTAGGTTGATTAATCTTTGAGAACATATTAAAAGCTTAGCTGAAAATATGTGAAAACAGCAGAAATAATCAGAAAAGTTACGATGACGCTTGTAATCAAAACTCGAATAAAGATTTCGATTGAGTTAAAACTCCTTGTCTATTTTATTTTCGCAGCGTAAAGTTTCACTATGTGAAAGAAACACACATGATGTAAGTGGCCTGTTGGCGAACGTTAGTGAAAATTGTTGTAGTATCTCAGCACAAAAGACGACGAAACAAATCTTTTTCACGATTTTGCTTGACAATCTGAAAACACCGACTCGGAGTTGAAAGTGCACGAGCTGCACTATGCAAATGAACTACTCGTACGCGTCAGACAAAAACTTTTGCAAACCAGCCAAACGAGCAGAAACAACAAGAAACTATCAAAAACAGGTTTTGGTTATGATTAAGCATTGTTTGGCAAACTCACAAATTAACAGCTCGATACCGGAGTAAACAGTGTTCTTACAGAACTCTATAGAACAAACACAAAAGTTTACGCGTACAACTAGCCGGCGAGCGGATTTTATTCATTCACAGCGCGAAATTAAAGAAATTCTCGACCTTGAAAAACACATCTTTTCCATTAAATCAGAGCATAAAAGTACATAGAAGAGCCCTGCTTCTTCTTCTCTGCCTTATTCCCTGCCATTGCTGTGAAAAATCGGCAAGAGGATCTCGCAACTCTCACGATTTCATCACACAACGTGACAACATCCACGCGAGAGGCCAAGACACATGCGTGGATCAGCGCGGATATATGACGTCAAGATGGCGCAATTTGTTCTAAAAATAGAAAAATTGTCCCATATCATGGGTCCGCATCCCAAGACTTACGGTCTCCGTCCCCGATTATGACTCCTGCGGCCAGTAAATAGTGTAAACATCTGAAACTTACTTTGGCTAGGCTAGTCGACTGATTATCTAAACCGAACCAAAAAATATTTATAAAAGCACTTTTCCTGATACTTAAACTCCTAAAATGGCCAAAAATTACGAGATAAGTGTCATATTTTTCGACAAAAGCGATCTTCGCGTTATGTCACGCACCGCCATAACTTCGAAATTCAAAATGTGCTGGTTTCCAAACGAAGGATGCTATTGAGCTGGAAAGTTGTAAACATCTATAAATTTGGTACCTCTTATGCCCGATGAGGATAAAACATTTAGTTTCTTTAGTTTTGGATTTGAGAATTTGATGACGTCACGTGCACACATTCTATATAGCCCATATATGGGAGTACACCCCCCCGCCCGGTGTAACAAAAAGGCTGACAAATTCAGCTTTAACCGAAGTTGACAGAACTTGCTGCGAAAATTTTTCTTTGAAAATCCTCAGTTTTTTTCTTAAAACTATTACGAGGCTGCTTCAGTCACGATATACAAGGCATTTCCCTGAAGCGTGGTGAAATACTTTTTTTATTGAAGTGCTTGCTTAAGTGTGTTACTTTACAACACATGCTGTCCTGAAAACATTACTCTGACGAGAAACTGTTGGTTTACATACATATTCAAAATCTGAGACCGTGACAAAGATTTTTTTGGCTATATGTAATTTTAACACTTCACATGAATGATATTTTCAATATTTCTGGGGTCCGTCGTAAAAAATTGTCAAAACAATGCGTTCGATTCAACACAAAACCGTTGTTACTTCAAAAAAAAACATTTACATGAAAAATACATTTGAATTCAACGTGCTTTCTCTTCCTGTCGCTTGTTGCCGTGTTTTCTGCGCATGTGCTGTCTCCGCTTGATCAGTTTCATCAGTCGTTTCAGCTTTTTCTCTGTTGGCATATTCGAGTTCAGCGCCAGCATTTCAGGGCTCAGGTTTTCCTTAGTGACTTTAACTTCGTTATAGTGACGTTCACGGTTTCCATGTTTCCGCTTATGGAAGCGGTGTTTGTGGTGGGCGTTATCGAGTTTGCTTTCGTCCTCTCGCCGGAAGTGTAAAGCTCCTTTTCTTCGATGGCCTCTGCGGTGTTTATTACGGGCGACATGATCATTTGGTACATCTCCATCAGTAATCAGGACGTCTTTCTTCTGAAGTGAAAATGAAGGACTTGTCAAAATGTGAGCAACAATAACGACAACGACGACGACGCCTACTAAGAAATGAATTTACATTTTACAAGCGAATTTCTCGTTTATTTAGATCTGTTCGGTACGCCGATGGCTCTAAAAACTTGCTCAGTTAAGCTGATATGCAATGACGGCGGTCAATTCCAGATGGAAATACGAAAAATTAGCTGTCGTTGTCCTTGTTCCGCAGACGACGCGGAATTTGTTCATTGCAGAGGGTGGCACATAAATGCACAGCCATTGTTTTGTTCATTAAGCCTTTTGCTTAGTGACGATTTCGTTGCCGTCGTTTTCGTGGTTTGCTTAAACGTCCTAGCAAATCTAGAACATCTTTAATCTTTAATCATTATTTATACATGGTAAAAACTCCATCAGGTACAATAAATTCCAATGAAATGTCTAAACTTAAAATTCTAAACCTAAGATTTATTACCTTACAACAATATTCAACTTATAAACTTGGTTTTCATGAATGCAGCGTGCTTAAAAATTATTATAAAGAAAACGTTTACATTGACGGATCCAGACCTTGAGCTAGGGGGGTGGGGGAGCGGTTTTGTTTTGCTTGCCCTGCCAGCTTTTCTTGCTTCTGTGATTTCCTCTTTTGTTACCCAAAATAAGGGGAAGCCCGGGCCTCCCTGGATCCGCCACTGTATGTAAATTGATTTAATGAAACAGACTCTCCAATATTACAGGGTAAGCTGTTCCAAAGGGTTGCGCCGCTGTAACTAAACTATTTTTCATGGAGTTAGTTCACGGAAAGGGAACAACAAGTTTATTGATCGAGTCCACAGGCATAATTTGATTCATTTCGCGTTAGAAATTTCATGAGAAGTTTGATATTCGGGAAGTATACCGTTTAAATACTTGAAATCCAGTAGCGCTTTCTGAATTTGGCTTTGACATCGCATGTCTTTCCAGCTGAGTTTGTGAAACAAGAAATCGATATCAGCGTCATAGCCCGATGAAGTTACCAAATAATGTATAACGGCCTCATTTTGCTTTAAAATCTGCCTCACGAATATGAAAGAGGTGGTCAGTTGTGAAGAAGTTTTGACCAGGGTTCATGGCTACCATTTTACAGTTTAATTCTGCTAGTGTCGGTAGAGTACAATAGTGTTGATAACCTGTCGGTAGGTCGTCGGTAGATTGTCGGTCCAGTGAGTTGTCAGCCGACAGTTGACCTTAGCGTTTGAGGTTTGCGCCCATTTGTCCAAGAGAGTGCGTTGTCCTTTCCAACGATAGTTCTTAAAAGTTTATTACAAAGAGTCATGCATGCTTTCTAATCATTCAGAGTATTACAGGTGTATCATAAAGCTTTTTTCAGTATGATTCAGCTAGTAAGAATTTTACCGCTAAGCTCTTGGGAACAATTGAAGCACACTCATAAAGTTTATGACTGAATGCAAGCCGCAAAGACGGAAAAGAACATGAAACAAAGTTAAATAATTTAGTTATTTGAACTTTCCGCTGTGTTACCTACATATAGAAAACTGTTCGTGGTACACACGCGATTCATCTGTTGAATTCGTTGTTTGCAAGTAACGTTTTGGCTGAGAACAATATTAAATTCAACAAGTTCCTCCTTTCCGCCTTTCCGCAGTCTTAAAAATGCTGTCCAGAACACGATTCCCAAGAGAGCCAGGATTTCGCTTTATGCGAAACGAATGGTTTCTAAACTGTCTGCTTCCATAATGTTTGAAAAACCTTTCCTACATTGAAGACTGAAATTCTGCTGTAAAGTAATGTAAAACATGAAATGTATTTTGCAGAAAAAGGAGAAAAAAACAAAACTCCAAAATATGCAAATAAATGCCAACCCTAAGGGCAAAAGAACCTCAAAACAGAACTATCAATCAAGCGACGCATTGTTAATGGCATTACAGTAGAAACATAAGCACTAACAGCTGGTCATGTTATGCAAAACTTTCACGATCAACTCAGTTTCCCTCAATATCATTCCACGTTAAATTTGGGAAGTCTATATTTATATGGAAAACATGCTGCTGTTTCAAGCACCTTATTTTTCGTAAGAAACTCAATATTTGCCTATCGCCAATAGGCTATAGAAAAAGAGTATAAAACCAATATAGTTAAGCGCTGTTTTTATCATTGCAATTGCCACAAAAACGTGCGTGTTGTGTGTTTGAATAAGGAAGATCCGCTTCTACAAACAAATCGACCTACCACGGAGAAATCAACAATCTGTAGTCAAAGATATACAGTTAAGAGTTTTCGACAGCATAATGCTGTATAGGTTTTACGCGAAGCCACTTGGCGCCAGTGGCAGAATGAGAAAACTTTGAAGTGATATTCCTGTTTGAACTGGCCTTAATTATACTGTTTCCGTCGCAAAACTAGCTTGATAATTTAATATATGTCTTACTCAGACATACTTTAGAAGCGAATGAGTCCGCGCCTTTTCAATTAACTTTGCTCCACGTAAAAAGACAAACGGAAAAACACCATTTTGTTTCTAAACTAACAGTACATTTCGATGACGGTTCGCCTGACTCAAACCAAATAAATAACTTTAGTAAAATGAACTAATATAAGGGAATATCTTTTCTATAACTTCAAGGCTAGATATTGTTAATGAGTTTTAGATTTTTCCGCGCAAATTTCAGTTGAGAACCGAATTTCAGCGTTTTTTCATCAAATGTTTCAACATAGATTATTTATAGCCTTAGTTGAAAAGAGCACTTCTTCACTATGGTTTATGTGCCGTTGCCGGCCGTGGATATGCAAACGATTGTATAAACCGCACAATCTACAGTCTATTCATAGTGAGAAGTGATTCTTTCAGGCCTTTTTGAAATGTTCAAATCAGTACTACTGTGATTGATAAAAGAACCCAGCGTCGAGTACAACATTGTTTAATAAACGTTTTTTAAATATAATCAGCTCTGCTTGCAATCTTACTGCGTAGCAAAGGTATTTCACTCACTTCACCTTGAGGCAAAGAAACAAAAATCAATATCAGGTGTAAATTGTATTCAAACTACTTCAACATCCGTCAAAATTTAACTACTGTACACCGAAGAACTTTTACGTCGCTTCGTAACATTTACATGTATTCCACAAAAATAACAGATGTATACAATGGTCTTGCTTTATTGTGTGAGAAATCGGATAAAAGAAAACTGGAAAAACCCATGCGAAAAGATTTTGACATTTGAAGACCTTAAAAGACGAACAACGGCATGTAAATGACGAAGGTATATTCCAGTGCGCGGCATTTGAACGGAAATCTATAAATTTTAAAAAGCCGATCGATCTTGAAATTGATCGTTCGCTGCTGATATGGTGAGAGCAAGTCGCTTTAATGCAGGTATTTAGCTGTTTCTAGGCATTTCGCTTAGTTACTGTACCTGATCTTCTTCAACTGCTCTGGTCTTGTTGTCCGCCTTAACTGCGTCAGGATTAGTTCTTGCAGTTTGCTGATTTTCCTGCCTCTCTTTAGGCGCAATCTGTTCGTCGCCTTTTGATCGAACATTCTCTCCTCCACGCTTGCGATGGTGTTTTCTCCCATCGACAAGTTGCGCGATCAAAACGCAGAAAACAAACAGGGAAATCAACCCCAAGAACTTCATCATCAAAGCTTGACGCTTCTTCCTTGACAAAGAACTCGACGTTAATTTATTCAACTTTTAGAACATTACGCAGCTGCGCATTCAAAGAGACAACGCGATTACGTCATATCCGAAAGTACTTATTCCTTTCTGCCTTACCAATCCGGAGCGATGAAATTTTGAGAGAAAAGTAAACCAGAAAAAGAGTTTGTGGCCATGGAATAGATTTTGTTTGGGATAAATTCGATGCAGTGAAGCTATCTTGGAACAACCAAGAGACAAGAAGTAAACAGGAACAAACTACATTAAAATATTCTTATCCTTTTTTAATACTCCTTTAGAGTCTTTGAGGATTTCAGTTTTCAAAGGCCATTTCTTATTATAATTCTTACGCATTTTTAATTTATATATTCTTTAATTTTTATTTTTTGTTTCGCGACTTCAGAGATTTTCGTTGCTACCCTGACCTTAGCCTGCGTAGCAAGCGTTTCCGTGGAGCAAAGAGCGAAGAAACGGGGTTTTCGGCGTTTTGCCCGCGCGAAAAATGGGGCAAAAATAAGAAGGAGGGGGTGGGGGAGGGGCAGGAAGGAAACGCTTGCAGCCAAGCATTGTGATTTTCAAAACCGCCCACTTGGCCTTTCATGCCTGACTGATTTCACGCTGTCATCATCAAGCATTCAAAGTCGCGTTTGTAATCATTGTGCACGCAAGATTCGAGATCTTGGATCACCTTATTTTTCCGTCTAATAAGAATCATACAAGGTTACCCTAGGTGCCAGAGATTCTTTTTTCGTATTTTAGTGACGAACCTGCGATCGTGAGCGGCAAAGCCACTCATCAAATTTAATCTTCGGCCTTTCGTAGCGGTTGTGAACTTTGAACCAAAACAAACTCTAACTTGTCAAAATATGTCTGAAACAAAGAGCATACGACGGAGATATCTTGATGACTCCGGGCGACCAATGCAGGCTTTCAAAGTTAAATTTGGTAATTTATAATCGAGCTATATTTCTAGAGGAAGGACCGCAAGGGTGAAGTTTTAGCACAAATCTGTGAGAAGTATTCAAGTCGCGTTTGTATAATCCTTCTACTCGAGAAGACTAAATGTTTGGTAAGGCAAATATGTAATAAAAACTGGCATGCCGCAGCTCACTATAACAAATCATTCAGAATTGTACCCAGAGGTTCTAAATTCTCTCAACAAAAATGCTCCTAATGAAATGTCAGAGTACCTACATGATAAAATCCGAAAGCATGCCATGAAACAAGCCAGTCGAAATCACTCAGTTTTCCCACGCAGTAGTGCAGGACGTAACCAATCGATGAAATCGATGATCGATAAAGCAATCGATCAATCGATACCAATCGATGCATGTTAGTTAATTGGCATCGATTGGTATCGGCCAATCGATGACCAATCGATAATCACCCAAAAGTATTCAGGAATCATCGATTGCCATCGATTGGGCTTTAAAAGCTTTTCGTGATCAAAAGGTTTACTAGACTGTTAGGTTATGCTCTAGATGTTTCAGGATCCAAAGTTCATGTTTATTGTACTTTAATAATATTAGATTGTTGTAACTTTAAAAAGACGTATTTTAACGCTGTGCCACTTTCCGTAAACTTTATTCAGTTAAGCTAAATGAATTATCAGTGCTGTATAAAACCTGATCTTCTGCCGATGTCCTAGACTGTCATTGTTTTAATCATTAGAATACATCAAGAGGCTGTTCCCTTTAGAAATCTTGACCGACAAATTATGTATCAACAATCGATGGCAATCGATGCCAATTAATCGATTAATATTGATAATCGATGAAAACCAATGAAAATCGATGACGATCGATGACAATCAATAATCACACCAACCTGGACGATCGATTGCTTATCGATTATCAATATCAATCGATTAACTGGCATCGATTGTTATCGATTGGCATTGATTGTCATCGATCATCGATTTCATCGATTGGTTACGTCCTGAGTAGTGCGAATTTTCTGTCCCGTGGTTTATTTATCTTGCCCTTGGCGGATGTGGCATTCAAGAAAGTGATGTTAACATTAAAGGAACAGCCGCAAATTGTGTCGCAATTGCATCTGCAGTAATAGTCAGGTTTCGAAATACCAAAGCGTCGGCATTGCACTACAGGATTCCTACCGCACTGTCGAAGCTCAGGACTAAATACTCGTTTCGTGAGAAAAGTTAACGCTTTTTGTAAACAACTGCAAGCTTCGAACGTTCTTTCCGGCACTTAGAACTTTAAGACCTTTGATTGACACATGTTCGACTAGCCCAGCCAATCACGAGCTCCGTTCGCTGGCGAACGGAGTATTTGAAAATCACACTGCTTGGCTGCAAGCGTTTCCTTCCTGCCCCTCCCCCACCCCCTCCTTCTTATTTTTGCTCGCCCCATTTCTCGCGCGGGCAAAACGCCGAAAACCCCGTTTCTTCGCTCTTTGCTCCACGGAAACGCTTGCTACGCAGGCTAAGGTCAGGGTAGCAACGAAAATCTCTGAAGTCGCGAAACAAAAAATAAAAATTAAAGAATATATAAATTAAAAATGCGTAAGAATTATAATAAGAAATGGCCTTTGAAAACTGAAATCCTCAAAGACTCTAAAGGAGTATTAAAAAAGGATAAGAATATTTTAATGTAGTTTGTTCCTGTTTACTTCTTGTCTCTTGGTTGTTCCAAGATAGCTTCACTGCATCGAATTTATCCCAAACAAAATCTATTCCATGGCCACAAACTCTTTTTCTGGTTTACTTTTCTCTCAAAATTTCATCGCTCCGGATTGGTAAGGCAGAAAGGAATAAGTACTTTCGGATATGACGTAATCGCGTTGTCTCTTTGAATGCGCAGCTGCGTAATGTTCTAAAAGTTGAATAAATTAACGTCGAGTTCTTTGTCAAGGAAGAAGCGTCAAGCTTTGATGATGAAGTTCTTGGGGTTGATTTCCCTGTTTGTTTTCTGCGTTTTGATCGCGCAACTTGTCGATGGGAGAAAACACCATCGCAAGCGTGGAGGAGAGAATGTTCGATCAAAAGGCGACGAACAGATTGCGCCTAAAGAGAGGCAGGAAAATCAGCAAACTGCAAGAACTAATCCTGACGCAGTTAAGGCGGACAACAAGACCAGAGCAGTTGAAGAAGATCAGGTACAGTAACTAAGCGAAATGCCTAGAAACAGCTAAATACCTGCATTAAAGCGACTTGCTCTCACCATATCAGCAGCGAACGATCAATTTCAAGATCGATCGGCTTTTTAAAATTTATAGATTTCCGTTCAAATGCCGCGCACTGGAATATACCTTCGTCATTTACATGCCGTTGTTCGTCTTTTAAGGTCTTCAAATGTCAAAATCTTTTCGCATGGGTTTTTCCAGTTTTCTTTTATCCGATTTCTCACACAATAAAGCAAGACCATTGTATACATCTGTTATTTTTGTGGAATACATGTAAATGTTACGAAGCGACGTAAAAGTTCTTCGGTGTACAGTAGTTAAATTTTGACGGATGTTGAAGTAGTTTGAATACAATTTACACCTGATATTGATTTTTGTTTCTTTGCCTCAAGGTGAAGTGAGTGAAATACCTTTGCTACGCAGTAAGATTGCAAGCAGAGCTGATTATATTTAAAAAACGTTTATTAAACAATGTTGTACTCGACGCTGGGTTCTTTTATCAATCACAGTAGTACTGATTTGAACATTTCAAAAAGGCCTGAAAGAATCACTTCTCACTATGAATAGACTGTAGATTGTGCGGTTTATACAATCGTTTGCATATCCACGGCCGGCAACGGCACATAAACCATAGTGAAGAAGTGCTCTTTTCAACTAAGGCTATAAATAATCTATGTTGAAACATTTGATGAAAAAACGCTGAAATTCGGTTCTCAACTGAAATTTGCGCGGAAAAATCTAAAACTCATTAACAATATCTAGCCTTGAAGTTATAGAAAAGATATTCCCTTATATTAGTTCATTTTACTAAAGTTATTTATTTGGTTTGAGTCAGGCGAACCGTCATCGAAATGTACTGTTAGTTTAGAAACAAAATGGTGTTTTTCCGTTTGTCTTTTTACGTGGAGCAAAGTTAATTGAAAAGGCGCGGACTCATTCGCTTCTAAAGTATGTCTGAGTAAGACATATATTAAATTATCAAGCTAGTTTTGCGACGGAAACAGTATAATTAAGGCCAGTTCAAACAGGAATATCACTTCAAAGTTTTCTCATTCTGCCACTGGCGCCAAGTGGCTTCGCGTAAAACCTATACAGCATTATGCTGTCGAAAACTCTTAACTGTATATCTTTGACTACAGATTGTTGATTTCTCCGTGGTAGGTCGATTTGTTTGTAGAAGCGGATCTTCCTTATTCAAACACACAACACGCACGTTTTTGTGGCAATTGCAATGATAAAAACAGCGCTTAACTATATTGGTTTTATACTCTTTTTCTATAGCCTATTGGCGATAGGCAAATATTGAGTTTCTTACGAAAAATAAGGTGCTTGAAACAGCAGCATGTTTTCCATATAAATATAGACTTCCCAAATTTAACGTGGAATGATATTGAGGGAAACTGAGTTGATCGTGAAAGTTTTGCATAACATGACCAGCTGTTAGTGCTTATGTTTCTACTGTAATGCCATTAACAATGCGTCGCTTGATTGATAGTTCTGTTTTGAGGTTCTTTTGCCCTTAGGGTTGGCATTTATTTGCATATTTTGGAGTTTTGTTTTTTTCTCCTTTTTCTGCAAAATACATTTCATGTTTTACATTACTTTACAGCAGAATTTCAGTCTTCAATGTAGGAAAGGTTTTTCAAACATTATGGAAGCAGACAGTTTAGAAACCATTCGTTTCGCATAAAGCGAAATCCTGGCTCTCTTGGGAATCGTGTTCTGGACAGCATTTTTAAGACTGCGGAAAGGCGGAAAGGAGGAACTTGTTGAATTTAATATTGTTCTCAGCCAAAACGTTACTTGCAAACAACGAATTCAACAGATGAATCGCGTGTGTACCACGAACAGTTTTCTATATGTAGGTAACACAGCGGAAAGTTCAAATAACTAAATTATTTAACTTTGTTTCATGTTCTTTTCCGTCTTTGCGGCTTGCATTCAGTCATAAACTTTATGAGTGTGCTTCAATTGTTCCCAAGAGCTTTAGCGGTAAAATTCTTACTAGCTGAATCATACTGAAAAAAGCTTTATGATACACCTGTAATACTCTGAATGATTAGAAAGCATGCATGACTCTTTGTAATAAACTTTTAAGAACTATCGTTGGAAAGGACAACGCACTCTCTTGGACAAATGGGCGCAAACCTCAAACGCTAAGGTCAACTGTCGGCTGACAACTCACTGGACCGACAATCTACCGACGACCTACCGACAGGTTATCAACACTATTGTACTCTACCGACACTAGCAGAATTAAACTGTAAAATGGTAGCCATGAACCCTGGTCAAAACTTCTTCACAACTGACCACCTCTTTCATATTCGTGAGGCAGATTTTAAAGCAAAATGAGGCCGTTATACATTATTTGGTAACTTCATCGGGCTATGACGCTGATATCGATTTCTTGTTTCACAAACTCAGCTGGAAAGACATGCGATGTCAAAGCCAAATTCAGAAAGCGCTACTGGATTTCAAGTATTTAAACGGTATACTTCCCGAATATCAAACTTCTCATGAAATTTCTAACGCGAAATGAATCAAATTATGCCTGTGGACTCGATCAATAAACTTGTTGTTCCCTTTCCGTGAACTAACTCCATGAAAAATAGTTTAGTTACAGCGGCGCAACCCTTTGGAACAGCTTACCCTGTAATATTGGAGAGTCTGTTTCATTAAATCAATTTACATACAGTGGCGGATCCAGGGAGGCCCGGGCTCCCCTTATTTTGGGTAACAAAAGAGGAAATCACAGAAGCAAGAAAAGCTGGCAGGGCAAGCAAAACAAAACCGCTCCCCCACCCCCCTAGCTCAAGGTCTGGATCCGTCAATGTAAACGTTTTCTTTATAATAATTTTTAAGCACGCTGCATTCATGAAAACCAAGTTTATAAGTTGAATATTGTTGTAAGGTAATAAATCTTAGGTTTAGAATTTTAAGTTTAGACATTTCATTGGAATTTATTGTACCTGATGGAGTTTTTACCATGTATAAATAATGGATTAAAGATTAAAGATGTTCTAGATTTGCTAGGACGTTTAAGCAAACCACGAAAACGACGGCAACGAAATCGTCACTAAGCAAAAGGCTTAATGAACAAAACAATGGCTGTGCATTTATGTGCCACCCTCTGCAATGAACAAATTCCGCGTCGTCTGCGGAACAAGGACAACGACAGCTAATTTTTCGTATTTCCATCTGGAATTGACCGCCGTCATTGCATATCAGCTTAACTGAGCAAGTTTTTAGAGCCATCGGCGTACCGAACAGATCTAAATAAACGAGAAATTCGCTTGTAAAATGTAAATTCATTTCTTAGTAGGCGTCGTCGTCGTTGTCGTTATTGTTGCTCACATTTTGACAAGTCCTTCATTTTCACTTCAGAAGAAAGACGTCCTGATTACTGATGGAGATGTACCAAATGATCATGTCGCCCGTAATAAACACCGCAGAGGCCATCGAAGAAAAGGAGCTTTACACTTCCGGCGAGAGGACGAAAGCAAACTCGATAACGCCCACCACAAACACCGCTTCCATAAGCGGAAACATGGAAACCGTGAACGTCACTATAACGAAGTTAAAGTCACTAAGGAAAACCTGAGCCCTGAAATGCTGGCGCTGAACTCGAATATGCCAACAGAGAAAAAGCTGAAACGACTGATGAAACTGATCAAGCGGAGACAGCACATGCGCAGAAAACACGGCAACAAGCGACAGGAAGAGAAAGCACGTTGAATTCAAATGTATTTTTCATGTAAATGTTTTTTTTTGAAGTAACAACGGTTTTGTGTTGAATCGAACGCATTGTTTTGACAATTTTTTACGACGGACCCCAGAAATATTGAAAATATCATTCATGTGAAGTGTTAAAATTACATATAGCCAAAAAAATCTTTGTCACGGTCTCAGATTTTGAATATGTATGTAAACCAACAGTTTCTCGTCAGAGTAATGTTTTCAGGACAGCATGTGTTGTAAAGTAACACACTTAAGCAAGCACTTCAATAAAAAAAGTATTTCACCACGCTTCAGGGAAATGCCTTGTATATCGTGACTGAA
>JAHPZR010046904.1:0-18866 GCA_019787425.1 Platygyra sinensis | reverse complement strand
GGAAACTACTTGTCGATTGGTACCAATGGTACCAGTGGAAAAGAAGACAGTTGATCAGTATTCCATTTGTGAAACTGCATAAAGTGTGCGAGCATAAAAGCGCTAAATGCAATGTATGATTCATCGTTCTTAAGAGTGCGAGCCCAAACCAAGCTCAATACAATGTGTATATTCCTCATTCTATATGCTAAATACAATATGTATATTACTTGTTCTTGAAGCGTGCAAGCCCAATGCTGGCTAAATACAATGTATATTAAAAGATTTCTGAAGACTTCTGTAACCTACTGAAAATTTACAATGACTCCGAAGATTGCTGAAGACTTCCTGACAACTTCCGAAGATAACCGAGGGTGTAGAAAGATTTTCAACAACTTCAAAACAGGACTAACCAACTGTTTTTTGCAAAAAACAAATTGAATTTTTATTTAATCTGTTTTTAAGCAATTACACTTACTATTGTCAGTTGGGCGTGAGAAAATGGTCTGAATGCACGAGATCACATTTTTAGATCCACAGGCGTAAGACTCATGCATAATGTATGCATGAGAGTTGGCAGGCAAAAAACACGCAATAAATACAATGTATATTCTTCATTCTTAGAGCGTGGGAACCCAAACACACGCTAATCGTACCAATGGACAAGTCGAATGCATCACCACTCAGGCTGAAGCCAACAAAAGTCCTCATAATGAGACGCATTAAACCAATGGTTGGAGTCGCCATACGATTGTAGTCTGTTGTGTGTGTATTGGGCAACAGCACCCTCCAAGCGATGCAAAATACAAAGGAAAAAGAGGACAGGGAAGGACTTAACTCTGTCGCACAACAGATTGTGTGGCTTATAAACTCCGACCTCCAAATGAAAACTAAAACTACCAAGGGCATTAGTATGGGCAGCCGTTTACCCACCAAAAATATCAACCAAAACAAACAGTCTAGATAGACAGGAATAGTTTTTTAAACATCCTTTGTTAGTTTCGTATAAGTTTGATATGGACATGATACAGCTGCTACAATGCGGGCGAGGGGACCGATGGAACCGGGTTGTTCTTTGCTGGAATGGATACTCATCCAGTAAATGACTTAGACAGTTTCTAACTGTCTAGCCGCCGCTTGTCAAAAGTGGTATAACAATGAACACGCAAAATGATTTCAGTCTAAAATGTAAATACCGGTAATTTACATTTAAACTGAAATCATTTACGTGTTCATTGTACCGGTAGTTTAGCTCCAGTTTGTTTAAATGGTGCAACAGAAAAAAGAATGTGGTCTGTCAAAGAAAAGAATAGGCTACCTCTCCAGTGTTTCAAGCGGCACAGCATCGTTGTAACATGGGCTTGAGTGATGTCAAATGGGATAGCATTACCATGAAAATGGCAGAGCACAATAAACAAGTAACATGCAATCATTACCCTCCCTCCCCTTATATTTCAGATGCGGTGGAAGGAGGGCCATGGTACATTTTACTTGTCGGATCATATGTTAAAAAAACCAAGATTCTGTTTTTTTCTCTAATCGAACGAGAAAACAATGCTTATGAAACACTGCGTTCTCTTTGGGCTTTCATATGTCAACCTCAATTTCCGGGTCAAAAAAGTTGGTCTGGCTCAGAAGAGAAAACAGGAATTGCGGAGGACAGGGAGCGAGATTTTAAGGACGATTTTGTTTCCGCTTGCGTCTGTTGAAGCCGCTGAAAAAATTTTCACTACCAGTACCGTTTCCCTGTATCTAGATAACACATCATCAAATCAGTGCTGGTTTCTAACTTTGACAGTGCTCACAAAATTTTCTTACAGGAGCCTGATTGGCTAGAATGGCTAATATTATCTGTTGAAACTTGAGTTGTTATAGACTGTTATTCTGTTATTCAATAACAAGCCTGCTATTGGTTCTAATGGATTTGTTAGCTGATAACATTAGCCTGTTTCCTGACCCAAGATAAGCTTGACCCTGATTGGCTCTAATGGTGGATAACAGTCAATAACAGCTCACACCAATTAGTCCCAATTATATTGAATGAGTCCCAATTAATTTGAACAGGTGTTATAAAGCTGTTTGACTTCCAGTGAATGCTGATTGGCTCATAAAGTGACAGTTTGACCACACCTTAGTTTATTTAAATTTGGGGGTGGTTAGCGGCTGTTAAATAAATGTATTCAGGCGTATTTTTCCCTTCTTTCCAAAAAAAAAAAACATGCGTGATCGCAGGTTAAATAACAATTGATACAGGGTAAGATGGAATAGCTGAGCATGAGGATGGCACAGAGTTTAGCAAAACAGTTAAGTGTGACGTCAAATGAGTCAGCCCCGGATGAAATGGCACAGTATTTGGTCAAGTTATCAGCATACATCAAATGACACAGCTTTGCGTGAGATAGCTTGGCATACATTCAGACGGTGCAGCCTAAAACCACATACACAGCTTGACGTGAAGTGGTACAGTGTAACATCACATGGTAACATCACACATGGCACAGCTTTGAGTGAAATAGTTCAGCATACATCCAGATAACAATAAGTGAGCAGAAATTTTGAGGACCAGCTCAGCAATGCAATGCATGAAACATATAAACATCTGAAATAATAGAGTATTGCACAAATTAAAGTGGTCTAGATTGAAACTGGGTTTAGGTGGCTTGACATCAGTGAGGTGGCGCCGAAACCACCAAAAATACAAAACACGAATGGAACAGCCAAGAGTAAATTGAGACAGAGGTCAGTTATGATGTCACCCTTGTGAAATTTAGTTGTCTTTTGCCTTGTTAATTTTCATCATATACGGAGATAAGTCTCCTTCCTTATTTCGTTTTACAATGCTCTATTATTTTGCAGCAGTTCAACAATAACTGTTTATGTTATTTTCAGGGGATATTTCAGCTAAACACCTGACACACATTACCAATTTATGTGAACTCTTAGGTTGTGCTAGTATCCTCTGCAGCTGTTTTTGGGATGTCACCAATGCTCCCCCCAAAGAAACGGCTGCTCACATCCGAACAACATTCCTTTTCATGAAATAAGCCAATCACGGCTTCCATTCCATTTTTAAGAACGTTTTTGCACCAAATTCGCCTGTTGAAACTTGCCTAATGAGAGAATGCTTTTTATCTTTGTATCCCGTTGTCGGAGATGCCACAAATGAAAGGCAGTTTCCGGCTTATGTTAGGGATGCCGAAAAATACTGGCCACGCTTGAATGAGCTTTGTTTCTTGCTGTAGCTATCAACTCAAAAAATCATTGTGAAGAAGGAAGATATCTATTTCAACTTAATGGTTTGTGGAGAGGAGAGGGCGGATCCGTGGTTCTGGTGTGAAGAAACTGGGGATTGGGTGCGACATAGCCAACTGGCCAACCAAACTCTAGGAAATCACATAGATCAGGATCGGAGTAATTGTGAAGCCTGGAGCGCCATTCAGGGATATTGAGGGCTGATGGGATGGAATTCTCAAGGTGTGAGCATTGGGCCAGAGACGGACTGCAATCTTGTGTACATAGATATCAGCTTGGCAGTGAGATGAGGTTTCACGGGTGGCGGGCGAAGTCCATGAGATGAGACAGAGGAATGACAGGAGGAATTGGTGGCGGAGAGGCTGCCGGACAAAGGTGTTGCTAGTCAGGTCACGTGGGGTGGTCTCCTGGCATCGAGTAGGCACAGGGAATTTTCTTTGGAACAGCCAAGAGTGTGGTGATCAGCTCGTTTGCAGACGACGCAAACGTGTTGTTTAGGGCAAGAGGTGCTGGTGCAATCATCGTACCATGACCAGGCGTCACAGATGTCGGACCAGGCAATAGACAAAGAGGGCTTAGTAGGCTGTTTTGCTTCCTTTTCCCTGGGGGTCTCAGATAACAAAGCGGATGGATAAAGAATGGTTGTTTGAGGGATTTAAGCAAGTCTCCCCATTTCACTAGGCCCAATTCGATCGAACGGAGAACCTTGTAGTGACAAGCGCGTACCGCTGACCTCTTGTAACTGCTAGTGAGAACCATGAGATCATGGAAATGGTTGAGGAAGGCTTTGTTTTGTACCTGTTGGCCTTTATATGCTGCTGCATTATGGTGATGTAACCGGCGCAAAAAAACTGGAAGTGATAGCTCTGAATAAAGCTGAGGCTCACCTGGGGCGAAAATGTGTGGCCAGGGCTGCGGAAAGCGAGTCCTCTGTGGAGCCTTGAGATTGCCCATAGATTTTGTTGAATCGTCAGATGGCTTCGTTGCTTGAGCTGACGCCGAGGACGCCGAGGCAAGTTTGGCGAGCTCAAGTTACAGCTCAAGCTTACGAATTTCGAGTTTGTGTCTCTTTAACAAGCGCCAATCACTTGAGGCCGCCTGGGAGATTGTCGAGAATGTGCTTCTTTGGAGACTGCCGCTGTTCTTTGAGCTCCGGTTTAGGTTTTGCGGCCCTGACGTCTTTCATGGCTTTCATTTGCGTGCAAGGCTCCGACAAAGCACAAAGCGAAGCTACAATCAACAGAGAACACGTGGAGAGGAAACATGAAACCTTATGTGATGAAATCGATCTAGCAAATAATTAACCACTTTGATAGTAATCAAAACAATACAAGATATCTATTTTAACTTGCTCATAAGGGACTAAGTAATCAAGTAGTTTTGCTCTATTTAATTTGTTGACAGCGAGTTCTGAGTGCCGCTCTTTTCTCCTGTTTTCAATCTGTAGGAAGCTTTCAGCTCTTGATTGACACTACCATTAGACATCTCCAGAAAAATATTCTGTCATTAGCTGGACATAGCGATGAGCACATGAATCTCTTGTACTTGTGGCTTTCATTTACATTTTTTTTCGTAAAAATATTGAAGGGCCGCAGCCAGGATGAAACATACTAGTAGTTAAAATTTAAAAATGATCTCTGGCTGAAATGGTTAAAAACTACGAGCTTTCGACTGCCTGAACTGCAGTCTTTGATGGGTAAAATGAATGATAAGAAAGCGATGAGAAAATTTGAATAAAACGCACGAATTGTGAATTAATAAAAATGTAAATAATCATGAATGTTTGTTAAAAAGAGTGTTGTATTGCGTAGGTAATGGGCAAGAATTGTTATCTGCGTTAGTTGTCACTTTGGTATGCCACGCTTCTAATGTTTTTCTGGTTCTAAAAGTGCCTTTGTCAGTAACTGATGTGTTTTCAAAATCAGTGGCATGGTTGTTGCACCAGGTGTGATAAGCAATTTTAGAACCTTTGGCCACAGTTTTGGTGTTTCTCAAATGTTCTTTTTTTCGGGTATAAAAAGCTCTGCCAGTTTCCCCAATGTAACACCACGAACAATTTGTACAGGGAATTTTATACATGATGTTGGTCTGCGATTCCATCAAAAGTCGGAATTTTGGAGCTGGGAACTGTTGTGCTAGAGTGGTAAATGGTTTGTTTACAACTGGGGAATCGTGTTTTTTGAGGACACATGTCAAAGGTTCAGTTACTCCTTTGATGTAAGGAAGAGAAGCAAAAGACTTGCGTGACTCGGTTGGTTCAACCATCTTGAAAAACATTCCAACAAGTTCCTCTGGGGATACATTTGTTGTCTAGGAACGAGTCTTCTTAGCCTGTATGTTTTTCATAAACTTAGATGGATAACCATTGGACTCCAGAGCTGCATGAACATAATTAAGTTCCTGCTTTTTTCCTTCGGAGGAATTGGGTAGATTTAGGGCTCTGTGCAAAAGAGTTGATGCTGTACTGGCCCTGTGTTGATTGTTGTGATGGAAATTAAAATCTAAGTATCTGTCTGTATGGGTGGACTTTCTGTAAACATCAATCACAATGACTCCATTTCTACGGGAGACCAGAGTGTCAAGAAAGGAGATCTTTCCATTACATTTGGTCTTGATGGTAAACGAGATGTTTGTGTCAATTGAATTTAAGTGGCTGTCCCGCTAACAGAAAAAAGCAGCAATTTCAGGTCAGAAAAAAGTTAGCCTTTATATTTTTTGGACAAAAAGGACTTAGTGTGTATATACTAAAACCAGTATGTTTTGTTGTAATTTCTGCTTTTCTTTTTGCTACGCCCCGGTCGGATAAAAATTGGATAACCGCAAAAAAATCTAAGATACCTCACTCACAGTTTGTCTCACAAGTTGCCATGTCTTCGCACCAGCTTATCACAACATGGTTTTGTAATATGATCTCTGGTATAAAAAGGTTCAAAATTTGCATAGTTATTTTTCTTTCAGATGTAGTTTGCTGAACCATTTTTCTGGATGCGGAAGAGGTTAGAAAAGTCGATTTATTTTGAGCATGACAAGTTCCTTAAATACCTGAAAGACCTTGTTCTGCAAACTCTAAAGTATGAAAAATCATTTTTAGAGCAATTCGGTTAGATGGTACGTGATAAGCTTGGCTTGTGTGCGATAAAATTTTTACTTCTCAGACAGCTGCTATTAACATGATTAAAAAAGAAATGGCCGCTAAAAACGGAGTAAATGGCACATAAACTGTGAATATGTACCTCTTTATACTCAAAAGAAGCTGAAAGAATGTCGTCGTCTGTATTTTGAGTTGTTCCTTGACATCTTATTAGGTCGGTAAGAAATTAGACCTAAAAGTGCCGAGTTTCCTTGTTATCTCAGTAGAGTCTTAATATGAACCCAAAGAAATCCAAGCCAAGGGTAATAATGGATAAATGTGATTTATTTTGTATGAAACAGGACTTCTGGGCTGTTGAAACAACGTTAAATATTTTCCGCTTGTTTGCTTTCAACTTGCAACTGCCCTCAGCTCCGGCTGTGAGTGTTGGCATTTGCATAATTAACTTGAAAACATTCTTTCGTCTATTTCCATCAATATCAATCCAAGATAAGGGGTACTAAGTTACGCATATAAGATATTTCCAGAATTAAAGAAAATTCTGGACTCCCAAACATCATTCTTAATATCTGGTTGCTCCCATTCAATCGCCATCACACTAGCCACGAATTGCATACATTTGCATAATTATGCAGTAATTTGTGTTCAACTGCAGAGTTCGCTCGCGTCTAATGAAGGATGATACCCCCAAGTTTAACTCCAGAATCTGTCAGAGTAGGGAAAGATCTTTTCTGTAAAATGTCATTTTAAACCTGGTTTAGGTGCCACTTTTGATATTTTGAGTCTTCCTTATAGCTAATTAGTCATTCATTTTCACAAGCGACGCAGTGAGGTATCTTGGATTTTTTTGCGGTTATCCAATTTTTATCCAACTGTAACGAAATTTCAGTGCAAAGCACTTGAGATGGATCTGAATGCTGTGGTCAGGCCGACATGGAGCAATACGTCCTTGTTTTAAAGCAGCGTGATCTGGAAAAGTCACGAATTTTGATACCTGAATCGACCAAAAATCTCTCCTCAGACAGCTGAAGTCGTTTCGAGGCGTAGCAAAAAAAAAAGCAGAAATTACAACAAAACATACTGGTTTTAGTATATACACACTAAGTCCTATTCGTCCAAAAAATATAAAGGCTAACTTTTTTCTGACCCGAAATTGACCGGACCGCTGTTAGCGGGACAGTCACTTAATATGTAATTGAAGGCATAGACATCATCTTTTCCAATGATGCAAAAACTATCATCAACATGCGCTTTCCAAATTTTTGGAGGAATGGGTGAATTACTGATTGCGGACCCTTTGATCGCCTCCATGCAAAGATTGGCCACAATGGGGCTGACAGGACTGCCCATCGCACAGCCATGGACTTGCTTGTAAATTCTGTCATTGAACACAAAATAGTTGTTGGACAAGGCGAATTGGAAAAGTATGGTGATGTCATCAATGTCCAAATTTGTCCTTAAAGGAAGAGTGGCATCTTGCTTAAGTTTCTTCTTTATGTAACACACGCTTTATCTACAGGGATTGTGGTGAACAGTGACACAACATCAAAAGAGATCAAACTTCATCATCATCAATCTTGATATCAGATAATTCTTTGGAAAACTGCAAGGAGTTGGCAACAGAGTATCCGTTACAATTTTGAAGCGGAGAAAGGATATCCATTAGAAATTTGGACATGCTGTATTGGCTCAGCACTCTACAACACGTCCAAATTTTAAGAGGTCATAGGTCTGCATGATTTTCGCAGTTATCTGCATGTCGCTTCGCTGAGTTTGACACCTCTATAATTTGCCATGTGTTAATGTATTGTTTTGGCTCATTTCTATTGCAAGATATGTTTTTAAGTCTCCAAGTATTTGCTTTTGAGGGACAAAATATGGCGTTCACTGTGAATGTGTTGCTAATTTGCATTCTTAAATATGACGCCAGGTCCAGCTATGATTAGAACTGCTTGCAGGTATAGTAGATAGATTCTTATCACAGGTATCATATTTTCCCTCCTACATTTTACTTCGGAGACGCCAAAGCTTTACTTCGACAAAGCTATATGCTTTCACAGAGAAATTCTCATGTTTTTCTTGCATTATCTGATAGAGCTTATGTTTCTGGAGCTCGATGTATAGGTTTCCTTTTCCTTTGATAGTTCTAGTACCACAGGATTTAAATCTAACTCTATACGCTCAAGTCTGTTGACTGTGTTGCGCGTTGTGTATGCCATTGTTCAGCTTAGTTCAGGCAAGACCATGGTTTCGATCCTCCATGTGGATCTCATCAGTTGCCGGTACATCTACAATACTCTGTACGTCTGAAGTTGCTAGCGCAACTCGTACATAGGTGAGAATGTAAGACATTCTGTGGCTTGACACAAACTTCTTGTGGTGTGTACCCTTGTGACAGATCGAAAATGTCTGGTTTCTATTGGCTATAACAGCCAATGGCGTAATGTGCTTTTCGATCGTTACTTTTTTGAAACTCGATCTTGTTGTTTTGTGTTTCTTTCACAGCATTTTTTCTAGATTTCTAGGCACTCAATGGCTAATCTACAGTGTGGAGCTATTTTGATATAAGTGCACATGTTCTTTTTGTAAACCTCCTCTTTAAAATGGAGTTGATGCTATATGTTGAGTGCGTAATTTTTGCTTTATGCTCCGTGATGTCACTTGAGTGTTGGTTATGTCTCACACGATGTAGAATGGGGCAAGTCCATAACAATCATATCAACGCAAAATGGGGTTGACAAGCCTACACAACTCCTACGGTTCGTGGCATTTACACATTTGCCGTTTTCTTTTCAGTCTCTCCACCTTTTTATTGCTTCACTCTTGTTTATGAAGGGCACTTCGTATTGTGTTATAAGGAGAAAATAGAGCCATTAGATTGTGTTATGGCAAATTTTAAGAGGTCACAGGTCTGCATGATTTCCACTGTTATCTGCATGTTGCTCCTTTGAGATTGACACCTTTATAATTTGCCATGTGTTAGTGTATTGTTTTGGCTCACTTCTATTGCAAGATATGTTTTTAAGTCTCCACATATTTGATTTTGAGGGACAAAATATGGCGTTCACTGTAAAAAATGTTGCTAATTATAACTTGCATTCTAAAATATGACGCTGGGCCTGGCCATGATTAGAACTGTTTGCAAGTACAGTAAAACACTCATCGAAAACAATATGGACCGATCAAAAACAATACAGACTAAAAAACTTTACCCGAGAGGTTAAATTTACGCACGTTTGACCAATCAGAGAGCAGTTTTTTAAATAACCGTCTGGCCGAGTAAAGTTTACCCATGCAAGTAAACTTTACTGGAAGCTGTTTATGAAATACCGACTGTTTCAAGTTCAAATGGCTAAATTATGTTACCTTTCCTTCAAATGCTATGTTTCTAAGTGCAACAAACTATTTTGACCTAAGAAAAGGAAAAATCTATGTTTTCGTCCATGAAAGATGGCGTGCTTTTTGCTTGGTAAACTAATCAAGTGAAACATCTTAGGTCAACAATATAAATTTATCTCGATCTCAAGGAGCGTTTGATGACAGTTTACGGTCACGAAATCATAACTTCAGCTCGTTGTTTATGATCACAGCTACTGCACCTTTTTGTAGAAATTTGAATTGCTGCTACATCTTTCGGATTCTTCTAGTAGGAAACATAGCATAACTGTTCTTCATATCAAACCAGAACTTGAATTTTATTGCTTCAGAAATGAAAATGGTTTTAGAATGAGTTAGAATTTATCATGGTCCTCGTGGTTTTACCGTGACTTGCGTGCCAGATAGTTTTCGTGCCAATTATGACACAAGGCTGTGCTCTAGGAAAATTTTCAGGGTGCCCTTCGGGCACCTAACCATGACAAGTAGGTCGCCCAGCCTTCCAGGTTGGTCGCCCAAAATAATTATTAATTAATAATTAATTAATTAGTTAATTAATATTTTATTTCATGGTTTTAATTAGCTAAAAATTAACCATGAAAATAATAATCATAGAATTTAGCATTTTACTGTTGTTTTATGGCATACGCAGAATCTCAGTGATGATTATTCTTGCCTGCTTACTGACAATAAACAAGTTTGACTTCACAGTAAATGTATTTATCATTGTTACAAATTATCAAATTATCAAACTTCAAAGTTTATCTAGCTTTCATTAAAGAAAGTAAGGGTAAATCGGGAAGCCTTCATTATTGCAACTTACTATTTGCAAGAAAGTTAAAATTTTCAGAAAGTAGACGAAACCATTGATAGGATGTTAAATTAAAACTTGAGTGTAAGTTTGTGCGACATCTGGCCGAGGGAACCATTGCTGAATGACAATCTTTACTAATCCGTGACGTTTTGAAAGAGTAGCGTTGTATACTTTTTACAGTTCCAGAGAATCCGCATAATTGCTAAACAGTTTCATCTTAAATCTCTCTCGTTCAACTGACGCGGGCGGAGAAGCGAGTTTTTAAATTTAGCTGTCACGTACTCTTTTTGCAAACTTGTGATATCATGAAATCCTGTTGTAAATTAACCACATACATAGGTGTTACAACCGCGCTTAAAATTTTTTTCAAGACCACTGAAATAGGTTTCGGAACAAAAGGGTTCTTATTTTAAACGTTCGTTTTCACCAAATTTTGATCGAGTGATTAGCAAGTCGCCAAATATGGTGCTGATAAACATCTTGCATGCCACGGACGAAGCTAATTAAATAAACAAAAATTTGCATAAAGGACAGGGTTTCGTTTTATTAATCACGCACTCCACTGTCGAAACTGTTGAAACACAAAAATGAAACATAAGCATCAACCACTTCAACAGAAAAATTAGATCTTCAACACATGCTTGTGCAAAAATCGTGCAGTTTCTCACGGGCAAGGACAAATAATTTTTCGTGTTAAATCATGTGGAACAATATTACATAACACAGACGTGACAACTTTGAGCGTGAGCAATTCTTTTTGTTGTCCTACCGGATTTTTTTCTGTAAATATCATCAAATTAGCAAGTAAAATTATAAAATGTTAGTTACAATCAGTTGCTCGCTTTATCGCGTCGTTCAATGGACAAGAAAGCTTGGCCATGCACTATCACACAGGCTATTGATGCGCTTTCAGCGCTTTTGTTTTTCGGGCTAACGGGAGCGCGGGAACACGAGGAAGTTTCTTTTTGTTCCGTTCCGTTCCGTTCCATTTCAATAAGTTGCTGGTTTCGTTTCGGCTTTTCACCACACGCCGAAATCTAGGCGCCCGGACGGGCGACTGCTTTTCTTTTTCAGTCGCGCGAGACCAAATGTTAGTCGCCTGAGGCGACCGGGCGCCGTTAGAGCCAGCTTGGTGTCATAATTGGCACGAAAACTATCTGGCACGCAAGTCACGGTAAAACCACGAGGACCATGATAAATTCTAACTCATTCTAAAACCATTTTCATTTCTGAAGCAATAAAATTCAAGTTCTGGTTTGATATGAAGAACAGTTATGCTATGTTTCCTACTAGAAGAATCCGAAAGATGTAGCAGCAATTCAAATTTCTACAAAAAGGTGCAGTAGCTGTGATCATAAACAACGAGCTGAAGTTATGATTTCGTGACCGTAAACTGTCATCAAACGCTCCTTGAGATCGAGATAAATTTATATTGTTGACCTAAGATGTTTCACTTGATTAGTTTACCAAGCAAAAAGCACGCCATCTTTCATGGACGAAAACATAGATTTTTCCTTTTCTTAGGTCAAAATAGTTTGTTGCACTTAGAAACATAGCATTTGAAGGAAAGGTAACATAATTTAGCCATTTGAACTTGAAACAGTCGGTATTTCATAAACAGCTTCCAGTAAAGTTTACTTGCATGGGTAAACTTTACTCGGCCAGACGGTTATTTAAAAAACTGCTCTCTGATTGGTCAAACGTGCGTAAATTTAACCTCTCGGGTAAAGTTTTTTAGTCTGTATTGTTTTTGATCGGTCCATATTGTTTTCGATGAGTGTTTTACTGTACTTGCAAACAGTTCTAATCATGGCCAGGCCCAGCGTCATATTTTAGAATGCAAGTTATAATTAGCAACATTTTTTACAGTGAACGCCATATTTTGTCCCTCAAAATCAAATATGTGGAGACTTAAAAACATATCTTGCAATAGAAGTGAGCCAAAACAATACACTAACACATGGCAAATTATAAAGGTGTCAATCTCAAAGGAGCAACATGCAGATAACAGTGGAAATCATGCAGACCTGTGACCTCTTAAAATTTGCCATAACACAATCTAATGGCTCTATTTTCTCCTTATAACACAATACGAAGTGCCCTTCATAAACAAGAGTGAAGCAATAAAAAGGTGGAGAGACTGAAAAGAAAACGGCAAATGTGTAAATGCCACGAACCGTAGGAGTTGTGTAGGCTTGTCAACCCCATTTTGCGTTGATATGATTGTTATGGACTTGCCCCATTCTACATCGTGTGAGACATAACCAACACTCAAGTGACATCACGGAGCATAAAGCAAAAATTACGCACTCAACATATAGCATCAACTCCATTTTAAAGAGGAGGTTTACAAAAAGAACATGTGCACTTATATCAAAATAGCTCCACACTGTAGATTAGCCATTGAGTGCCTAGAAATCTAGAAAAAATGCTGTGAAAGAAACACAAAACAACAAGATCGAGTTTCAAAAAAGTAACGATCGAAAGCACATTACGCCATTGGCTGTTATAGCCAATAGAAACCAGACATTTTCGATCTGTCACAAGGGTACACACCACAAGAAGTTTGTGTCAAGCCACAGAATGTCTTACATTCTCACCTATGTACGAGTTGCGCTAGCAACTTCAGACGTACAGAGTATTGTAGATGTACCGGCAACTGATGAGATCCACATGGAGGATCGAAACCATGGTCTTGCCTGAACTAAGCTGAACAATGGCATACACAACGCGCAACACAGTCAACAGACTTGAGCGTATAGAGTTAGATTTAAATCCTGTGGTACTAGAACTATCAAAGGAAAAGGAAACCTATACATCGAGCTCCAGAAACATAAGCTCTATCAGATAATGCAAGAAAAACATGAGAATTTCTCTGTGAAAGCATATAGCTTTGTCGAAGTAAAGCTTTGGCGTCTCCGAAGTAAAATGTAGGAGGGAAAATATGATACCTGTGATAAGAATCTATCTACTATACCTGCAAGCAGTTCTAATCATAGCTGGACCTGGCGTCATATTTAAGAATGCAAATTAGCAACACATTCACAGTGAACGCCATATTTTGTCCCTCAAAAGCAAATACTTGGAGACTTAAAAACATATCTTGCAATAGAAATGAGCCAAAACAATACATTAACACATGGCAAATTATAGAGGTGTCAAACTCAGCGAAGCGACATGCAGATAACTGCGAAAATCATGCAGACCTATGACCTCTTAAAATTTGGACGTGTTGTAGAGTGCTGAGCCAATACAGCATGTCCAAATTTCTAATGGATATCCTTTCTCCGCTTCAAAATTGTAACGGATACTCTGTTGCCAACTCCTTGCAGTTTTCCAAAGAATTATCTGATATCAAGATTGATGATGATGAAGTTTTGATCTCTTTTGATGTTGTGTCACTGTTCACCACAATCCCTGTAGATAAAGCGTGTGTTACATAAAGAAGAAACTTAAGCAAGATGCCACTCTTCCTTTAAGGACAAATTTGGACATTGATGACATCACCATACTTTTCCAATTCGCCTTGTCCAACAACTATTTTGTGTTCAATGACAGAATTTACAAGCAAGTCCATGGCTGTGCGATGGGCAGTCCTGTCAGCCCCATTGTGGCCAATCTTTGCATGGAGGCGATCAAAGGGTCCGCAATCAGTAATTCACCCATTCCTCCAAAAATTTGGAAAGCGCATGTTGATGATAGTTTTTGCATCATTGGAAAAGATGATGTCTATGCCTTCAATTACATATTAAGTGACTGTCCCGCTAACAGCGGTCCGGTCAATTTCGGGTCAGAAAAAAGTTAGCCTTTATATTTTTTGGACGAATAGGACTTAGTGTGTATATACTAAAACCAGTATGTTTTGTTGTAATTTCTGCTTTTTTTTTTGCTACGCCTCGAAACGACTTCAGCTGTCTGAGGAGAGATTTTTGGTCGATTCAGGTATCAAAATTCGTGACTTTTCCAGATCACGCTGCTTTAAAACAAGGACGTATTGCTCCATGTCGGCCTGACCACAGCATTCAGATCCATCTCAAGTGCTTTGCACTGAAATTTCGTTACAGTTGGATAAAAATTGGATAACCGCAAAAAAATCCAAGATACCTCACTGCGTCGCTTGTGAAAATGAATGACTAATTAGCTATAAGGAAGACTCAAAATATCAAAAGTGGCACCTAAACCAGGTTTAAAATGACATTTTACAGAAAAGATCTTTCCCTACTCTGACAGATTCTGGAGTTAAACTTGGGGGTATCATCCTTCATTAGACGCGAGCGAACTCTGCAGTTGAACACAAATTACTGCATAATTATGCAAATGTATGCAATTCGTGGCTAGTGTGATGGCGATTGAATGGGAGCAACCAGATATTAAGAATGATGTTTGGGAGTCCAGAATTTTCTTTAATTCTGGAAATATCTTATATGCGTAACTTAGTACCCCTTATCTTGGATTGATATTGATGGAAATAGACGAAAGAATGTTTTCAAGTTAATTATGCAAATGCCAACACTCACAGCCGGAGCTGAGGGCAGTTGCAAGTTGAAAGCAAACAAGCGGAAAATATTTAACGTTGTTTCAACAGCCCAGAAGTCCTGTTTCATACAAAATAAATCACATTTATCCATTATTACCCTTGGCTTGGATTTCTTTGGGTTCATATTAAGACTCTACTGAGATAACAAGGAAACTCGGCACTTTTAGGTCTAATTTCTTACCGACCTAATAAGATGTCAAGGAACAACTCAAAATACAGACGACGACATTCTTTCAGCTTCTTTTGAGTATAAAGAGGTACATATTCACAGTTTATGTGCCATTTACTCCGTTTTTAGCGGCCATTTCTTTTTTAATCATGTTAATAGCAGCTGTCTGAGAAGTAAAAATTTTATCGCACACAAGCCAAGCTTATCACGTACCATCTAACCGAATTGCTCTAAAAATGATTTTTCATACTTTAGAGTTTGCAGAACAAGGTCTTTCAGGTATTTAAGGAACTTGTCATGCTCAAAATAAATCGACTTTTCTAACCTCTTCCGCATCCAGAAAAATGGTTCAGCAAACTACATCTGAAAGAAAAATAACTATGCAAATTTTGAACCTTTTTATACCAGAGATCATATTACAAAACCATGTTGTGATAAGCTGGTGCGAAGACATGGCAACTTGTGAGACAAACTGTGAGTGAGGTATCTTAGATTTTTTTGCGGTTATCCAATTTTTATCCGACCGGGGCGTAGCAAAAAGAAAAGCAGAAATTACAACAAAACATACTGGTTTTAGTATATACACACTAAGTCCTTTTTGTCCAAAAAATATAAAGGCTAACTTTTTTCTGACCTGAAATTGCTGCTTTTTTCTGTTAGCGGGACAGCCACTTAAATTCAATTGACACAAACATCTCGTTTACCATCAAGACCAAATGTAATGGAAAGATCTCCTTTCTTGACACTCTGGTCTCCCGTAGAAATGGAGTCATTGTGATTGATGTTTACAGAAAGTCCACCCATACAGACAGATACTTAGATTTTAATTTCCATCACAACAATCAACACAGGGCCAGTACAGCATCAACTCTTTTGCACAGAGCCCTAAATCTACCCAATTCCTCCGAAGGAAAAAAGCAGGAACTTAATTATGTTCATGCAGCTCTGGAGTCCAATGGTTATCCATCTAAGTTTATGAAAAACATACAGGCTAAGAAGACTCGTTCCTAGACAACAAATGTATCCCCAGAGGAACTTGTTGGAATGTTTTTCAAGATGGTTGAACCAACCGAGTCACGCAAGTCTTTTGCTTCTCTTCCTTACATCAAAGGAGTAACTGAACCTTTGACATGTGTCCTCAAAAAACACGATTCCCCAGTTGTAAACAAACCATTTACCACTCTAGCACAACAGTTCCCAGCTCCAAAATTCCGACTTTTGATGGAATCGCAGACCAACATCATGTATAAAATTCCCTGTACAAATTGTTCGTGGTGTTACATTGGGGAAACTGGCAGAGCTTTTTATACCCGAAAAAAAGAACATTTGAGAAACACCAAAACTGTGGCCAAAGGTTCTAAAATTGCTTATCACACCTGGTGCAACAACCATGCCACTGATTTTGAAAACACATCAGTTACTGACAAAGGCACTTTTAGAACCAGAAAAACATTAGAAGCGTGGCATACCAAAGTGACAACTAACGCAGATAACAATTCTTGCCCATTACCTACGCAATACAACACTCTTTTTAACAAACATTCATGATTATTTACATTTTTATTAATTCACAATTCGTGCGTTTTATTCAAATTTTCTCATCGCTTTCTTATCATTCATTTTACCCATCAAAGACTGCAGTTCAGGCAGTCGAAAGCTCGTAGTTTTTAACCATTTCAGCCAGAGATCATTTTTAAATTTTAACTACTAGTATGTTTCATCCTGGCTGCGGCCCTTCAATATTTTTACGAAAAAAAATGTAAATGAAAGCCACAAGTACAAGAGATTCATGTGCTCATCGCTATGTCCAGCTAATGACAGAATATTTTTCTGGAGATGTCTAATGGTAGTGTCAATCAAGAGCTGAAAGCTTCCTACAGATTGAAAACAGGAGAAAAGAGCGGCACTCAGAACTCGCTGTCAACAAATTAAATAGAGCAAAACTACTTGATTACTTAGTCCCTTATGAGCAAGTTAAAATAGATATCTTGTATTGTTTTGATTACTATCAAAGTGGTTAATTATTTGCTAGATCGATTTCATCACATAAGGTTTCATGTTTCCTCTCCACGTGTTCTCTGTTGATTGTAGCTTCGCTTTGTGCTTTGTCGGAGCCTTGCACGCAAATGAAAGCCATGAAAGACGTCAGGGCCGCAAAACCTAAACCGGAGCTCAAAGAACAGCGGCAGTCTCCAAAGAAGCACATTCTCGACAATCTCCCAGGCGGCCTCAAGTGATTGGCGCTTGTTAAAGAGACACAAACTCGAAATTCGTAAGCTTGAGCTGTAACTTGAGCTCGCCAAACTTGCCTCGGCGTCCTCGGCGTCAGCTCAAGCAACGAAGCCATCTGACGATTCAACAAAATCTATGGGCAATCTCAAGGCTCCACAGAGGACTCGCTTTCCGCAGCCCTGGCCACACATTTTCGCCCCAGGTGAGCCTCAGCTTTATTCAGAGCTATCACTTCCAGTTTTTTTGCGCCGGTTACATCACCATAATGCAGCAGCATATAAAGGCCAACAGGTACAAAACAAAGCCTTCCTCAACCATTTCCATGATCTCATGGTTCTCACTAGCAGTTACAAGAGGTCAGCGGTACGCGCTTGTCACTACAAGGTTCTCCGTTCGATCGAATTGGGCCTAGTGAAATGGGGAGACTTGCTTAAATCCCTCAAACAACCATTCTTTATCCATCCGCTTTGTTATCTGAGACCCCCAGGGAAAAGGAAGCAAAACAGCCTACTAAGCCCTCTTTGTCTATTGCCTGGTCCGACATCTGTGACGCCTGGTCATGGTACGATGATTGCACCAGCACCTCTTGCCCTAAACAACACGTTTGCGTCGTCTGCAAACGAGCTGATCACCACACTCTTGGCTGTTCCAAAAGAAAATTCCCTGTGCCTACTCGATGCCAGGAGACCACCCCACGTGACTGACTAGCAACACCTTTGTCCGGCAGCCTCTCCGCCACCAATTCCTCCTGTCATTCCTCTGTCTCATCTCATGGACTTCGCCCGCCACCCGTGAAACCTCATCTCACTGCCAAGCTGATATTCTATGTACACAAGATTGCAGTCCGTCTCTGGCCCAATGCTCACACCTGAGAAATTCCATCCCATCAGCCCTCAATATCCCTGAATGGCGCTCCAGGCTTCACAATTACTCCGATCCTGATCTATGTGATTTCCTAGAGTTTGGTTGGCCAGTTGGCTATGTCGCACCCAATCCCCAGTTTCTTCACACCAGAACCACGGATCCGCCCTCTCCTCTCCACAAACCATTAAGTTGAAATAGATATCTTCCTTCTTCACAATGATTTTTTGAGTTGATAGCTACAGCAAGAAACAAAGCTCATTCAAGCGTGGCCAGTATTTTTCGGCATCCCTAACATAAGCCGGAAACTGCCATTCATTTGTGGCATCTCCGACAACGGGATACAAAGATAAAAAGCATTCTCTCATTAGGCAAGTTTCAACAGGCGAATTTGGTGCAAAAACGTTCTTAAAAATGGAATGGAAGCCGTGATTGGCTTATTTCATGAAAAGGAATGTTGTTCGGATGTGAGCAGCCGTTTCTTTGGGGGGAGCATTGGTGACATCCCAAAAACAGCTGCAGAGGATACTAGCACAACCTAAGAGTTCACATAAAT
>JAHPZR010046903.1:0-18720 GCA_019787425.1 Platygyra sinensis | reverse complement strand
TCTGCAGGGCTAAACCAGACAAGCTTTGATTTGACGAATGTCTTTATTAAAGTTGCTTTGGATTTTGAGCAAAGATGATATTTGTCGTGGATTTTTTTTTCTGTTAGCGTTTAGTTCATCGCCCGAGACTTGTGAGGGAAAACGGAGCTTCCGTCGTGTTAAGTTTTGCTGTAAATATAAAAACTAACAAAAAATGGTTTTGCTATCATTGCTACTTACACGTAATGGCTACTCAGAGAGACCTGCCGGAGCCTGACATGTAACTTTCCGAACTAGTTTTGTGCGCGTTTCGAGTTAATTCTAAGCTCTTGACCTCACGGTAAAATCTGCCGCCAGTGGCAAAAAGTAGGCTTTTATGTGGAAATACAAGGCCAATTATTTATTTGGAGAGCTTGCTGATTTCTCTATGTTTGGGCCGCAAGTGTGTGCTTCCCTTTCCAAGGTTTTGCATGTATATCTCAGCATTTTGTTTCTGCCAACTAAGGGCTCTGAAGGAACGAGGAACTAAAGAAAAGTATACGAAAGTACTGACCTTGAATCATAGAATCATTTTTTTTTTAGCGCAGAAAAGTTCTCAAATAATCAAGATTCCAAAAATTTAAATTTACAGAAATTACTTGCAGTTGATATTTTTTGATCACGTTGATCAATTTTCCTTCATCAATAAGTTTACTAAAAGTCTAACCATTTTGTTACTAAAACACACACAACTCATTTAAACTAACACCATTTATGTCAAAACGTTTTTTTTGCAGGACTGTTTAATTTCTATTTCTCCACCCTGTATCAGCTCCAGTAATAATCGACAAGACACCAATTTACACCTTACTTTCTCAAGAGGGATTAAAAATTTTGGCGACTTTGGCGAGTCATTGTGTAATTTCTTAAGAGCTTAGTTTTGAAGAACAGCTAAAAGTAGGCTTTACTCCGGAAACTCCACCCAAATTGTATTTTGTTTGTTTATACGGAAAAGAACACGATTCTTTCGTGGTACCACGCCTGTTCAAGCTCAGTTAATCGCCTCTTCTAAATTCTTTTAGCCATAATTGCTGACCGAAAACTAACAAAAACCTCTGGTATAAAAATTGAGCATCTATGCATTCGCCTTGCGTCGCTTGAGAATCTTAAAGAATACAAAGTCCTAATACCTATTGGAGTTTGTCAAGAATTCAGTATGACTAACGAAATGAAGTTAGACTCAAAAGTAAACCATTCTAGTGACTCCCGCCGTAAATAGCACTTCAATGGGTTCGATATGGGTTTGCAATGAAAGGGCTTTTACTCTTTACGACCTTTACGAACATTAATCTTTGTACGTTTATTTAGAAAAGGAAACTACAGTAAAATGGGGAAAATAGTATCAAAAATCAACGGAGGAAATCTCCTCTTGACAAAACGGATTTGATCTGGGATAAAAACTCATTTTTTTAGTTGTTTAGCTATATTGAACGACAACAAACTTCCTCCACGTGTTTTTCACCGCAACGTTAAAACTTACGGTAGTACTGCAAGAAAAGATACGACCCAGTCCCATCCCAGGGTCTCAGTTTACGCGTCCTCTCCTCGGTAGACGACGTCAAGAAGATTCTTCAGAACAGGCTGAAAATATCCTCTGTACAATTCAATCTGTCTGTGTCATCAAAATGAGAGGAAGTCGCCCAGGCTCTCATTTCCTGTTCTAGGGTAAGACACTACTTTTACAGAGACTCTCTCCACCCACGTGTAAAAATACTTTCGACTGTACTGGGGCAACCAGACATTATTCTTGGGAGTATCCTGAAATTGGCTAGCATCCCATCGAGTGCCAGCTATAATAATAATCCTGGTCCCTTCGTTCATACTACAGAAACCGGAGTACTGCGCCGAGAACCCTTGTTGGTAAATGCGAAAGAGGTTGTTTAAGAAGTCTCCCTCCAATTTCTTAAACTTAGGCGTGTGTTACTAACTGCGCACTTCTTAAACTAAAGAAATATTCTGAAGAATATCAATACAAAGAACAGTTCGGGGATTTACAAGCAAAGAACATTGTGTTTTGGCTAGGAAAAAAAACACTGAAATAAAGTTTACCTGTCCCTAACAGCTCTTGTCAGATTTTCGTTTGCGAGTGTTATGATTGGTTCTTAAACCTCCTGAGACCTGCTTTGACAATCAAAAAGACTTCTTTTCTTTTTTTAAGTAACCAGGATCAAAATCAAAGACATCAAAAGCGGTAGTGACTTGTTTTTCTCTCTTGCTGTTCTGCCCTTTTCCCACTATTTTCTGCCAAGCAGGATAAACTCATTCTTCCGGTGGAATTTGATCATATTTGTTCCGTTCGGCCGACCAGGACAGCCGACGCAAAAATCTTCAAGAGTCACAAAAGCGCGCATCCTGCGTGAAAATTATTTTGCACTGATTTTCAAGATCAGACTGATCACAGCGTGGTCTGAACACAGACCATGCACAGACAAAGCACAATACGACATTTCATTGTCTCTAACTTATATCCAATCGTCTCAGTGCATTCATAATGGCTCTCTCATTTGTTACACTTCTTCTCGGGTCTGAAACCTTTAACTATTCTTGAAATGATCGTTATTTATTTCGCTTTGTACATTGTGCGTTGATGAAAATGAAGATTGATCTGTTGATGACACTTTGGCGCCTCGAAAACCTCAATCACTCGATCCGATACTCAGATAAAGGACAATAGAGTGCAGATTGTGCCAAGAAAACTAACTTTTCTTAATATTGATTTTCAGCACGTTTGTGATGAGAGAGGTCAAAAATATTTCTAGCGTTATATTACATTGCTATCTCTGCGTGTAAGACTGTGAAAAAGAGTGAATATGCATTTTTGTCGATTTAACGCCGGAGGGCAAGGTTGGAGGTAGATATTAAAAAACGATTCAGCTTTTCTGCGTTAAATTTTCTACGGTTTTTTAACATTTTTTTTCTCATCTTCTGAGTCGAATTGCGTCTATAAACTTTCTAGCTCTACAAACATTTTTTTAAACGTCCTTTTCCTTTGTCGTGACTCCATTCACTTACCGTACCCCTCCGCTACGCTATCCGTTTGGACATTTCATTTCTGCAAACGATAAACATCTGAGCAACGCTGTAATCGAAAACAAACAAATGTTTAAAGAGAGGGATTAAAGGCACTTTTTAATTTTCTGTTATGACTGCTATGGGTCTTATGATCTTGCCGAAAGCTCGCGTAGCTCAAAAGAAAAATCGAACTAATCTAACTAACATTTTAATTGTTTAAGAGATCAGAGTTATGTGTAAGGTCTTTATCGTATATTTTCCTATTTATACCGATTCTTTGTGAAACCGCATCAGTATTAGGTTCTATAAACCACTTTGCGGTCATGTTGTGAAAGCTGAGCATCATGGAGGTCGATTTTGTATCTATGTATCTATCTTTCAGTAAACCGTTTTTCTCTGTCTTTTGCTTTGAAACTACTTTTTACGCATTCACTGTGCATAGGTTTTCGTCCAAAAAGTACACTGCTGTTTTCTGTCTAGCCAAACGATGTAGTTTCACAATGGTAGGTTATGGTTTTACCCACAGTGAAAAGTTATTTTTAGCCAAAACAATCAGATCAACTATATTACAGTTAAGTGAGATAATTGTCGTTTTATTTACATCAACAAACGCCGTGCACGCGATTTTTAACAAAATTCTCAACTGAGAAAAACAAACGAAAGGTTGTAGGACTTTAGGCAGTTTTTGGTTCCAAAACTGCACGTAGTGTGTAGCGGCCTTCCTTTCAGGCGAGGTCAAATGGGGCAGGCATTTTTGAACTTCCGAAATGTGGGAAAAACTTCGCTCTTAATATAATTCCTAAAGTGATCGCTTTTTGCTTTCACCGGATGTTTCACATCATAAAAGAAAGAGGGAGAGTAATTTATTTTCCAGCGAAATGCATGGAATTTTAGCGAAGAAATTTTGAAGTTATCATTTTTGTCAAGTGTAAAATATAAATCTTTTCCTGTCGATGACATGACAGATGAGAAGTTGTGACTTTGCATAAATTATCATAATTCGTTACGCGTGACGTCACACGACTATAATACGGGAGTATGGCAGGAAAGATGGCTTCCCGTAGTCAGAACTGTCACCGTAAAGTGAACAGAATGAAGTACGAACGATAAAACAGACTATGAATACACCAGAACGGTGGTCAACTGCCTCATCAGACAGCGACTTGTCCTCAATATTCAGCTCAGGTAAATGCTTTTCGGAGTTTTGGAAACACGCCGGCTGAGAGAGTGTATTTGTTGAGAGAGGCTCCTGTGGGGGCAAACGGTGGCGCCAGTTTTTTATTGTTGGTGTTTTACCGTTGTGTTTTTCCTCTCTTTCACCGAATTATTCATATTTTAAGCAGAAGGCAGATGGGACGGATTGCGAGCTAAGGATATCCTCGACTTACTTCAGCAGAAAATTGCGATTTTGTACGGTAAGCTCCATGTGACATACAGCTTATTTGTAGCGGTCATCATCAACCATTGTCGAATTCAACGATGTTTTTCTATGAATTGTCTGAGAAGTTACGCCTCTCCTCTTCTATAATCGATTGCTATTTGGTATGTTTAAATTGTCAAAGCGATAAACTTTTACTACGAAAACCATGTAGAGTCAACAAATGCGCGATATAACGCGTCCGATCGATAACTATAGTGATATTATAAATTTAGTTCACCCGCGAATCTCTAATGTTTTGTGATATCCAATTTGCACACCGCTTTTCTGATTCGCCGGTACCATGATTTTAGGATGGTACTATCATTAAGTCCAGGTCCACAGAAGTAAAATAGTAAATTATGAAATATTTGTTTTGTAGGAGGCAGAGACCGTCGAGGAGGTCCTATCATATCGTTTCCGGCAAGATCTAAAGCAGCAGAAATCGAACGATCATCTTTAACTCGATTACTGGCCTATCTTGCAAGCTTGCCGAGGTTTGTGGAACTAAATAACTTCTCTTTTCTTTGACGTTTTTGTCCGATTCATTGGCGCCGTGGTGGTCGATCAGTTTTAAAACAACAGTCGATGTAACGAGAGAACACTATGGGTCTTGTGTTCTATCACTGTATTGTTGATATTAGGACGAAAACTCGCGAAGTTGATCTGTAGTTGTCATTTTGAAGAGCGGTATAGTCGATTATAATGTTGAGAGATGGCAAAGCCTGATAAGGAAAGTGGTTAGTTTAATGGTTGTTTTTATTATTTTGTGAAATCATAATTCATACATAGGGGGAATAGGAGTGCTGTGGGACAGTTGCCTGTCACGCGCTATCGAAAGACACATCTGTCCTCTGTAGAAATATCGAGTGAAATTTTGAGTGATACTTGAAGATTTGCGCAATAAAAATTGTAAGAAATTTCTGTAATAGAACACTCGGACAGCGGGTCTTTGTAGAATCTGCTTAATACAAGCTGAGTGATTCTAATAAGAGATTGAAGTTTGTAGCGTAAACATTTTTTGACCGGTTGTCAAAAGTTTTTTTCCGACCGAGTTGTCAACCTTGCCTTAAGGCATATGTCGTTCATATAAGCATAATTTGTAGACATCAACAATTTCAACGCATACATTTTGTGCCTTTTCTCTGTAGGATGAACACTTTATGCGCGAAAACGGTGATTCTCCTGATTACATATTTTTGCGACGAACTATCACTGGAAATGTTATTGCATGACGGCAAATTCACGTCTGTCTGCGACTGCTGTGTATAGTTATTTTCTGGCGCTGTTTACCTTACCGACATTGTTGTTTTAAGAGCGTTTACATCTCAATGGAGTTCTGTAAAAAATGCGATTACTGAATATTTTTTGCCATTTTTTTTTGTTTTCTGTCTGCAAGTGGGTTTAGTACGTATGTTTTGCCTTTGTAAATTTCTTTTACTAAATAATTAACGAGATCTTCTTCCAGTTCACGCAATCGGTCATCTCGTCCGCATGTCATATTCCCAATTTTTTTGCGTCGAGAACAGCTCCGAAACCGGGAAGAGGTTTAATTTAACGAGTTTAGAAGTAATTTGATTTCGTTATCACGTAAATTTTGATCTCATTTTGTTATTACTACACCTGATTTAATGTCCATCGATTTTGTGAATCGTAATTTAAAAAAAAACGTTTTTGCAAGCTTTGAACTCTTGCGCGGCTGTCATCATTGGATCAAATTGCAAAAAATTCATTGATTTAAAAAAATTACCCTCACTAGTAATGTACCTTATTACCGAGAACTCTTTCAGGTTATTCAAGGTCTATTTAATTATTTATTCTAGAATTTTGGTTTTCGGCTTATACAAACAGTTGTTGTATTAAAGGAATTATTTTGAGGAGTGAGCGTTTTTCATAAATAACATTTGAAAGTGTATACTTTGTTGGAAATGTGAAATTTTGTTTTGTATAACTGCAAGGAGGAAAAATTATCTCTGGCCACAAAGTAAGTAGCCAAATGTTATTGACATAAATGTAACGAAATTTGCATGTTACAAATTTGTAGAGATTACACCTGTTTCTTTTGTACTGATTTACTGAGTCAAAATGCTGGGAAAAAAGCAATTTTTTTATGCTTTCGAAGTCCTTTGCCATGAGACAATGTAGTTTCTTTTGAAAAGGTTCTGTCCAATACATTTTGTAACTCTTGCAATCTGTAGAACTTCTTGGATTTTTTAAGGCCGCACACTGGGTTTCATATCACACAAGAGTAAAATCTCCGTTGGAGGTTGCAGAAACCCACAATTAATTGTTTCTCATTCGCACTGTATTCAAAACAAAATGTAACTTTAAGTAAAATTTATGTTGATCTCTTAAAGTTATTGCATCAAGCTGCGAACATCTTCTCCATGTGATTTCTTGCCTTTTCATTTTTTATGGCCTAGACGCGCATGTTTTAAATTTACGTTCAAATGAACTTCAGATAATTGAGGTACAGTAGATTCTTTTTTTCTACTTCTTTTGCTGTAGTTATAAATATTCTTAATTCCCAGCCAGGTTAATTTTTAAGTTATTTTGCACAATCCATAGCAAATCTTTTTAGTGCAATTGCAAATGTCTGCAGCATTCATTACAAATCAAATAATTGATATCATGATTTTTTTTTTGCTCTAGACTACAGAGAAGAATTGATAACATTTGGCAGTGTTTGGGAATTTTTTTAGACATTGTAGCAATAATTTGAAAATTGCTCCAATTGTTAAATTTGGGAAATGCATTACATGTAAGAGGTCGTGTCAAGAGATTTTTAAAAAGTGTTCGTAAAAATTTGAATCTTTTGCATGGTTTAAAATTTTGAAGTTTTGACAATGTTTACATTGCAGAAGCAATTTTTTTAATTCCCCTAATTCTAAAATTTGCAGAATGAAAAGGATGTGATGACAGATTGAAAATAAAAATGTTGGATGAAATTTATGATGAATGCCTGATGGTATTTTTGTCTGAGAAGTTTAAGGAACCTAATGAGAACAAATCATTTAGGAAACAATAATCCGGTGCTGTACATTGTATGTACTAGTCAATGAGGAGCCTTTGCTAAGATTTGTCTGGTTTATGAATGATTAAAAGGGATTACAGAAATTTCAGACGGCTATACTTATATATGCACAAGTCATGAACATAATTTTGGAAGATTACAAGCAGTTGTACAAGTCCGTTGTCAAGAGGTTTTACAGGGTTAGCTTATTCACCACAAGTGAGTAGACATCTGTTATTTCCACTAGCATTTTAGAAAAAAGTAAAACTGAGACAACGCCATCAGGTTTACATTACTAACTACGGTATGTATCTACTTACAGAGGTTGTTGAGAACTGTATAAAGAATAGGTTAGCGAAGGTTGAAAATTTAAAGAGCTGTGCAAAGAATTATTTCTAGACACAGCTAGCTTATCATAGCCAGCAGACAGTCAGATGATGTTGTTGTCACCATCATTAATGTTAAGAAATCTTTATTTTTGTTTACATTTTGCAAATTCCTTTTCAATTTACATAATAACAAGGCAACAACTCATCACTCTAAATACTAAAGAGGGAATTATGATTTGCTCTCTGGTATAACTTGATAAGAAAATGGTTGATGTCTGACCTTCTCATGATTTAATTTGCTATAGAGTTTTTTTTCTAGCAAATTATACACAGTGTACAAACTTGCTTGATTTGCGCAGTATGAAAAAATCACCCAGCGACTTTCTTTTCTTTGGCTCAGATGTTTTGCTTGTGCTGTGCTAAATTTAATTGCAATTATTAGGTGTAACTGTAGCACGGCAGAAACAGAACTTTGATTCAGATGTCATGCAAGGGTCTTACCAAAGTAGGATTTACTGAAGCTATGCAACAGTTATCCTCATAACTCCCTGTGGAAATGCAATCCCACCACAATACATAAAAATACACTTTATGAATTGTGTTTGGCATGGTAGAAACAAAACGTTTAAGTCACTGCTGTGCCAGGATCATGTGCATGGCAGAACTTGTTGAACCTATTTAAAAGTTTGATTCTGATCCTGTACCTCTGCTATGTTTTTGTCAAACTTAATTCTTGAATAATGATTCATGTAGTTCAGCACAGCAGAAGCACAACGTCTGACTGGGCCTTAGAAATCTTTTATTTGAACTTTGATCAAACACTTAAAGTCAATGGTCATGCTTCACTGGCCTCAAAAGCATTGCACATTATGACATCAAGAAAATTTAGCCCCCGGTGTGACTCAGACAAACAAACCCATTCCCTGGGCGACTTCTTTGAGATCAACATGTGAAACAAGGCACCTGTAAACTCTTCAGTGCGATACTCGGCAATTAATTTTGCAATTTCCATGGCTCCTCTAAGTCAAAATGTTAAAGAAGGCTAAATACAGTGTATGATGGGCTTCTCATGTATGAAGGCTGTTTACAAATACACTCGTTTACCTCTACAGTAGAAAAAATATTATTGTACCAGACATTCATGCATATCACTCACAAGAAAGCCAGCAACCTGGAAAAAGAAATACCACAAGGAAACACAGTAGATCCAATCCGATTCATTGCCTTGCCGTGATGAAAGTGGCCTGCTCTGCCTTGGCATAAAGAACAGTCTAGCTGTCTTAGCTGAGCTATTTATGTGACGTGTATAGCGCCAAACATGTGTATGAAATATATGCAGTTGAGATCTACTCACAGCCACAGATTTGTTTGTGTGGTTGGTTCGATAAGGCTCTATTAAAGTCTAAGTCCTCCAGATTGCTTAGTACACCTAATTCTGCCATAAATTTGGATTTTTCATAGAGACAATAATTATGTCCTCTTGTTATATTGTATTTGTTTGAGGAGACGGCTTGGGTTGTTATGTTTGGGGATTTCTGGCAATACGTGAGCTGATAAGTCCTCCCTTTGTTTTACACTACTCACAGCAGCAGTGTTTGTTTTCTAGCATTATTTAAGCTAACCAAAAACCTAGACCACCAATCTTTCCTTTTTTTGCCTGATTTTCTGGTCTAGAAGACAACACGCTCGTACAAAACCTTCGACCAGACTGCAATTCTCGTCTGAGTCATTTGGGGGGTCTCTGATGATGTAATCTATTTTTAGAAACTGCGCGCAGCGCTACTTTACTGTACAAACTCCTTTTGTATTGGATTGTCATAGTCACATGACAGTGAACTGCAGAGGCCTATGAGGTGCAGTAAAACACTGTTAAATTGGTCATACACTGTAATTGTGATCTTTGGACATTGATGCTTGTAGCAGAGCTTTTTTTGAACTATTGATAGTCTCAATATACTGTAGGCTTTGCTTCGCTCTGGCTTTATTACTTCTCAAACTCGAGAATAATCCATCAAGTTAAAACAAAGAAAATCAACCGTGAGGGAGGTTTGGATACTTGGTCTTAATTAGCATAAATATTTCACTTCTCCGGTTATTCCTCGCTTAGTTTAAATTTTTTTTGATTGAGACAATACATCAAACACTCAAGACAGTGTTTCATTGGCTATCCAAACACCTCAAATTTCGTCAAAAATACTCCTCTGCGCGTTGTATGTTCAACTCTCTTCTCTGTGTTTGGATATCCCAAGGAAACACTGTCTCTTGTGTTTGATATGTCACATAAAACGGATTGGAGTATGTATTAGTTTCCCCTGTGGATGACACATGTCCATCATGATCATTTTCTGCTTGGGTGGATATCCCCAATTTATTTTGAATTCCCTGTTATTTCAATTTAAGTTGAACCGATTTTTTCCTGGATTGTTTTTCAGTCATCTACTATTTAGCTATTTTGATCTAATTCTTGATTACTTCAAATTTCCCGCTATCTCAAACTGATTTCAGGTTTTCTTGGCCTAAAATCAACCTTGTTTATTGTAAGCTGCACTAGTGGACATTGTCACGACATCAGACGTAACTGAAAAACTACAATTTGGGCTTATCTTTTTTATCACTTTCATCTCATACTGACAGTACATAACTTTAATGAACTGCATGTGATAAAGTGTTTTCTTCCAACCCTTGGTCAGTATAAAAAGAATTATTCAATACATTCTAGATACCATTTTTATTACATAATAATTAGTATTTCACTATTATTTTCATATTCAATGCTGATTCAGTGATTTTAAACCCATGCTATTCAAATTAAAATAGCTACATGTAGGTTCAACTGAAGCGGGGTTAAGCTGTATTATCACTTAACATTACTTTTGTTTGTTTAATTTCAGCGATCATGAACGAGAACTTGGATTTAGTCTTGTGCTGGACATGCGAGGCTCCACTTGGCTCTCAGCCAAACCTATGCTAAAAGCTTTACAGGTTTGTTCCATTCCAAGCTTCATTCTAATTTATTTTGCTAATGATGGCTGGAAAAAAAAATTAATGTTCAGAATAATAGTTGGTTTTGCAAATGTTCACATCTCTTACATTCTATGACTGTCATTGGACCACAAATTACAGGCCCTGGTTGTCCAAAGGTTGGATAATGTTATCTACCAGATAAATTACTAAGTGTTAAGTGTTAACAATCAAACCACACTGTCTGCTGGCTAGGGTTATCCACCTTTCAAACTTTCTTGAGAGCCCAGAGCCCTTTTCAGGCCCAAAAAGCCATTTTTAGTTAATTGGTATTAAAAGACAGAAAGGCATGTATGGTGGAAACGTTTTGTATAATTTAAGAGAGCCTCTGTTCTTATTAGGAATAATTATATGAATAAAACAACTCTGTGGGTAGTTCAAATCCTGATACTTTGTTCTTATCCCATTTAAATTTCTATTATCGTTTTTTCTCGAGTGTTTGTATTAACAAAGTAAACTTACGTGTGTCTTATAAAGAAAATAAAGGTCTGAAACTCTATCCGGTGGTCACCAGTCTTATGTACAGGGTGGTGGTCAGATTAAAGCAGTTAAAAAAAGAGTGACCTTTCATCTGGTCCAAAAATGGTGGTCATATTCCATGTTTGGGGTTATCCGGCTTGTTAACAGAGTAGTTGTAAGGTTGGTTTTGTAATGAATATTGATCCCCGGGCAAATTAATTCCCTATTTTTACCTTGCTTGAGTCAAATATCCACCTGACAAGTATTGCCTCCTCCAATTAACACCCCATTTGACAATGTTTCTCATCACCCCATGTTATAACAAGTACTTGCAGCTCTGCTGGTGAGAACCCATATGACATTTAAAAGGAAAAGTCTCTTCCAGTAGAGCAGTTTTAAGCTGAGTGTCATAACACCAACTAATTACCAATTAGACTACTCATCCAGTCTTGAATGGCAGCTTACCGGTACATGTTAATCTAAATCCAGAACTAAAACCAAATAAATTGCCTCATGCACTGATTATTTTCAACACTTCGTTGAAAAGCACTCTATTCATGCTTTGTTATGTTTATATTGCTTGTCTCCAAGAGTTCATTTTAGCCAATCAGTGAACCAAGATCCCAGGTTTATACACTATCTTGGTTCTTGTAACAGGAATGTTAACATTTAAGTTTATGTTTAGTTACAGTAGCTAGCTTATCCCAAATATGCATGTCTCTGTCAAGCGTTGCTCAGTTGCACTTTGGTGTTCTGTTGAATCAGTATCAGTGGTGGGTTATTGAAATTCAAAGTAAACAGGTTTTTTGATTTAGTTGTTGTGACATTGGGTTAAAAATTGTATTGCTTTTGATTCAAGTTCAAGTAGAAAAAAATTAAAGAAATGGCAGGCCTGTTCATAATATTTGTGGTATCTATGTGGACTTGTGTTTGGTTTGAAAATGATGTTATCAATTAATTGTCTGACCTAAACGTCAATTATTATTCACCTTCGCTTCAGATTGCTATTGATAATGAATAATGAGACAAAAGACTTTGAACAGAGGTCCTACCAAAACCAAATAAAATCGAAACATAGATGTATGCATAGGATGACCATCCAGCTTTAAGTTACAAGTTATCACTGGTGATCAATGCATTGTTTCCCTTTTGTTGATCTTGACCTGTCCAATTTGAAGTTTAACATTTGACTGACGTTTTTCCTTTGGCATACATGTATTAGTTGTTTCAAAGTTACTGGTATTTTGTTTTGTCACTTCTGGATAGTTGATGATTTTATTATATGATGGAGATTTTTCTAACAAGTGAAAAAGAAGTATCATTCATACTATAATCTACTCTAACTTTTAATTCAGATTTCACTGATTTGAGAGTACAAACAATCATTGTAAAAAGTTAACCATGCAGCAAATAATGTGTATTTAACTCTGTACATAATATCTTTAGTTAACAAATAAATGTACACCCGTTGTCAGTCAAACATTAATCGAATGTGATGTCCAGCTTGGGCTTTCACTAAATTGCTTTTGTTTTCAAGAGGAAGCTGTTAAACCTGACCACGGTCATCCCTGAGCCATAATTTTTTTAACATTGTTTTATTTAAGCAATAATTTTTCTAAATTTAGCAGCCAAGGATAATTTTAGCTTATTGTCTTGTGGCAAACCACTACATGTACGTGAATATTCTACTTGAGTTTGTTTGGTCCTTTGTGAAAATAAAATACCGATACTAATAGATTTTCCTTGCTTTGTGTGCATCTTTCAGGAGTGTTTTGCAGCTAAGATCCACACTGTGTATCTACTAAAACCTGACGGATTTTGGGAGCGAAGCAGAGCATCCTTTGGGAGTTCAAAGTTGCTATTTGAGGTATTGATATGCTCCTTATTATCACATACGTAACATGAAACACATCTAGACTTCTTTGGTAAAATACTCCAGTTATAACATACCTTTCTGTAGTTTATCTTATTTTGTTTTACTACAACAGGTATTTTAACCTAAAATCAATGCTCTACATATCTCTTAAATCAACACATTATTTTTTCACATTTTACCTTCTCCCACATGCTGATTTTCTGCTTATGCTTAGCTGTTGCCAATGGCAGCTGCAGATTTGAGATCTTTAACAGTCAAATGTTAGGGCAGGCAAGACTATCTTTTACACAGAACTGTTGTTGATAATGCTGTCACTGTGCATGCTTGTTGCAGCACTTCACCCTCCTTGGCGGGTGAAGTTTGCATGTCTGGATTTGTTGACAAACTCTAACAATGGCCCATACATTGTTAAGTGAAACCTGAAACTCTCTTTCAAGGGATCAATGTCAGACTGTTGTTCCAATTCACACAAGTTCAACCACTCTCTGGATTCAACAGTTCTGTCACACAAGGTTGTATGGACCTTTTAATAAAATCATTCTTCTTGGATTTGAAAACTGTCTTTGCTAAGGGATTACTGTATTGCACAATTTTTACGGCTTTGTTTCAATTTCCGGATAACTTTGTTTTGAGCTCTTGTCTCTGTTACCCAAGTATTGCATGACATTTTTCAAATTTTTGTGGTAACAGCTTCTCCATTGAAATCTTTTCATGCATGCGGCTATCATGTTCTCCAGGAGATGAGCCGTTCTTTTCTTAGTATAACCGGCTTTGATTTGTTGCTGATAAAGTAAACAGAAAAATGTTGGCCTATGGGGCTTTTATCTCTTCTACAAAGACAATCTTATGGCGAAAAATGAGATTTGTAAGTTTGTGGCTGGTGTAACATTTACAGATAAATTTCCATAACACATGATAAAGGTTAGTTTGAAGAGGTTTGTGTGTATAAATATGTATGCTCTTGTCAATGTATTCACTGACTGAGATTTCTCAATGTTAACAATATGTTTGAACATTAAAGACTTAATAGCTAATGGTTATTTGCCATCATGGTACTGATTTCTGTAAATTCAAGTGCTTTTTTCGCAACACTTGACAACACTCAGTTAAGTCTATGGTAGAACAATGTTAATTTGTTGTAGACTGCATGTAGACTGAGTGTACAATGCAATATTGAATAGTTAACATAAATATACAAACATATCACATTGAAGAGGTTGTTATTGAATTATCCATGCAGGAAAATAATTTTTCTTTTCAAAATTGTGTGGCATTGTTTCTGTGTCCAAGTTTGCAAATACATGAATATGATGTGTTTTGAAAAATTTACTGTTTAGTATTAATTTTAGCCAGCAGTCTTACATGTACATGTTAGTTATGACAGATAAATTTTAATATAGATTTACATGAATTTACTTGGTAGGCACTTCCATTTCAAACAGTAAGATAGAGTCCAACTTGTTTTCTGCTTTAGACAGTTTGAAAACTGTTCAAGACATTCCAGTTGTAGTTGTACATAAAATGTACCAAATTCTGTTGTGACTGTGTATGTTGAGTTTGACAATAAAAGGCTATAAATTTTAAGTAGCAATTTACTTTGAATTGGAAATCTGTGTCTTTGTTCTAAATTTGATAAGAAAAGCAGATCTCAAGTATTGAACTGATTTGTGAGTCTTACACTGAAAAATAAATTTTATGGTCAGGAGTAACCAAAAAATGTTATATTTTAGGTTGAATTTCAAAATATGGATCACTTAATGATCCTCTTCTATACTGCTTTGAATATGAAAGCCCATCAAAATATTTTATGAGATTTAAATTTTGTTTTAAATCTGATATTATGTTCACTTCTTTTAATACTTTGAGTTCACTTTAGGCCAAATGTCAAGTACTTTGTATTTCACTGATTTCTGAAATTTTGATCTAGCTTAATTCTTGGCTCTATATGAATGCCATTTTAACAATTTTTAGCTCGATGAAAGCTAGGAATTATTTTGTGAGAATCTCATATTTGGAATCTTACCTGGTTGGCAATTTGAAGGCTGCATACTGGAAGAAATGCTCCTTTAAATCTGAACAGCTGTTTGTGTGGTAGCTTATTTCATAGAGCTTCATGTAGCGCAGCACAGTGCAAAGTTATTTTGATGCGGTATTATAACATGTATTCTCAGTGCACATGCCGAGTCAGTCACTTTATTTGTCAGTTGATTGCCCTAGGCCAAAATATAATTCTCCTGGCTATTGTTCTCTTGTCTTTTATAACCATAACAAAGGAAAATCAACTTGCACAATATTATGCAGATGAGATTTTAGACAGGAAGGAACTTCGGAAAGCCAACTGCTGTCACAAGCTTATTTTGCTAACATTGGATTTGATGGCCCTATGATGAAAAAATCTTGATTTATTTATTCAAGTTCTTGAACCAGCCATTTTACATTGGATAAATTGCATTGACATCAATAAGGTGAATTGATTACTTGGGTAAATAGGTCTTTAAGCAAAAAATTTTGATAATCTGTCCTTGGTTGATTACAGCTAGTCATGCGTGAATTGATTATATTTACTAACAGTAAACACAGCGTATTTTTAACTCTTATACATGTTTTTTTCAAAAGCTTTCATCTAGACATATTGCCATTTTGTATTTACATTCAGATTTTGGTTCCATTTCAATTATTCATATTCAAGCATATTTATTCTGGTTGCTGTATTTTAAACCACATTTCCTATGTTTGTAAATATTTTCGTAGGTTCTTTGTTTAGCTGTCGCTTTAAGTTGTGCTTTTCGCACCACGTCAGTTATATTCTGTGGACATTTCATTTTACCAGTGAAAAGTGTTTTATGTTCAAGTTTGACTTTTACTTTGTTTTGCTGGTTTTGTAAAAGGATAAATGACTTTAAGTGTTCAAGATTCAACCGGCGAAGGACGTTTTTTCCCTCAGGCTGTATTTTAATGAGTTCGAACTTGCTGCCTCCTCTGTCTTCATTTCTCCTAAGATCTTCGATTAGTAGACATTTTAAACAGAGGTCAAGCTTTAATTAGAGGTCAGTGGTGTTTTATAGTCTGTTAGAATTTTTACCATAATTTAGTAGCTTCTTAACCGAGTATAACTGGGAGAACTTTAAAAAGCTGTGGAAACACTTACCTGCGGCTCGTGTCCCCACAGCATTTCTCGCTTTCCCAAACTAGCACTAGTGTTTTCATGAGGCAATTGAATCACAGTACATGTTTTCTATTTCTTGATTATTACAGGTACATTTTACTTGACAAGTTTTTCCCAACAGACTCGCTATCCATATACAAGGTGGTTAAATTGTGCACAACACATGCAGCTTGAGTGACAATTTTCTCTGTGTACTTCGGTGTTAGCTCAATTAATGTCATGATTCAAAGTTTTTTTTTATTTTGAATGTTATTTTGTATTGAAATACATCAGCCTGAATTTGAGTCATACATGAACAATGTAAAAATCCTATAAAAATGCCATATAGATATTCATGCCTACTTGTCTACAGTCAAAAAGGCTTTTTGTGTGTAATACAAAATGTATTTCTTTCAAATATACATGTATCTCTTCTGTGCAAGTGATGAGAATTTCTTTGTTCAAAAAGAATTTCTTTTTCCTAAGGAACTGGGGAAAGTTGCAGCAGAGCCATAATATAGTTTTTTGCTGTCAATTGTGAGGCTAAGATTTTTAATTAGTTCCGTAATTTAACTTCTTCCTCAAGTGTGCCTTGATATGCCTTCCATATGAAGAATGTTAGATGATAATTATTTTTCTTTTGATTACGTTGTTGGATCATACAAACTGGAATGAGCAGATAAAAACCTCAAGCATTATTTTATTGTTAAACTTTTCCACCTGCTAAAGTATTATTTTTACAAAAATCTAGAAAAGTGTATGCATAGTGCATATGTATACAGTTCATTATTTTGTCATTTTCAGCCTATATTTTGTATTCCAAATTGTAAATGTAGTGTGTACTGCAGTATTTATTTAGTGAAACTCCTGTTCATGTAAGCCCTTGTGATTTATTTTAATTTGTTTTAAGGCTATTTCTCACACACCCTTGGGAACCATGTCAAGCCGATTTGTTTTAAGTTTGCATGTATTTAGACTCAATCAGGATTTGATTTCAGACAGGGGTTCATACAAATCACGCATTTCAATGATTGGAAGATTTTAGCTTTTTATTGCATTGAAATTCAATATGCCCTAAGATCTTATCAAACCTATGTTAATTATGTCTACCACTAAATAACTGATTAAACTCTGAATTCTCACTGAGTTTTTCAAGGAATTATGAGGAGAATTTGGAACTTGATTATATGAGAAAGATCAGGATTAGGTCATCTTGTTGAATACACTATTAACAATGGAAAAGGTTGCATGTTAAATCCTGCTGCAGTGAAGCTTTTTCCTGGAGACTTTTAGAAGCCATTGGTTAAAGACTTAAGTTACATGTAGGTAATCTTGGGTAGAAATGAGTGACTCTTTTTGTAACTTACAAAATAATAATTTTTTTTCAGAGTAACATCAATTTTACTATAAAACACCTGGCCCTTTTGAATGTAATTTTCACTGATACATTGCTTTGTTTCAAAAATTGTAATTTTTTACTATTTACTCTCAAGAAAATTTAAGAAAATCCAAAGTACAATTTGGGGGAAACTCAGTGTAAGAATAGAGAATCTTGTGTCTTTTTTTTAATAGAAAACTAGTTTTTTTTTTCAAGTTGTTGTTCAGATTTCCTCAGCATGTGGTTTAAACATTTTGGTTTTTGTTATGACCAACTTGGCTTTAAATGTTGAAAACAATTCATTGCACAGCATGGTTTTTTGATCATGCTTACCATATAATAATTGATTAATGGTTAAATTTTCACTTTTTCTTTAAACTTACATGTATAATATATCGCCTTCAAATCTACATTTAAATATATATTGATTTAGAATAGAGTTAAGAGGTAAATGAAGAAAGTGGCACGACACACCGTGGATGATGTGTTCTTCTGGTATTTGCTAAGACATGCCATGATATATTTTATTGATGTGTGTCATGTGCTTTGCATGCATATTGGATCATCCTACAGGTCTGACATTCTACTTATTTTATCCTCAGTATTCTTAGAAAAACATTTTTAATTATTATCTTTTTGGATATGTATATTATGCTTGTAAGAGTGAGTACACCACTTGTCATCTATGATTATATATGTTCCTACATGGAGTTTCGTATGGTGTGTGTAGCATCATCTTCTTGTAGTTCCACCCTTGTTGAATTGGTTTTAGTTTCTATAGATACAGATTTTTTGCCAAAAAAATGCCGAAAGATGTAGCTTTCCATTTATTCAAAATTGAGATTTGAAGTGGTTGATGAAACTGTTTTCAATTGACACAATCAAAATAACAATAGTTGCCACTTGAAATATTCAGTCAAACTTCACTTTTATGAACTTTGTGTCTGTGTTATGTAATAATGTGTCTGTATTAAATGGGTTAATGTTCAGTCAAGGTACATGTATCTCAGGATTGACCAAAAATTGTAAAAATGAGGTTAACATATAAAGTT
>JAHPZR010046902.1:7500-22500 GCA_019787425.1 Platygyra sinensis | reverse complement strand
CTTGTGAAAATGAAGCTGAAGGAACTCAACGAAGACACTCACTGAACGAAGAGAGCTCTGTTTTCTGACCAATACTCAGAGCTGAACGATGAAATAACCAGTCTGATATCCCGAGCCGACAAAATTCTGAGGAGGAAGTCTTTTCGTTTGACATGCAGGCTTTCGAGGCACAATTTCTCTTCTCTCTTTTTAGTTTAATTCCGGGAAAGAACTGTAGAGCGATTTCAAGAGCCGTCTTGAACTCCTCGCTTTCCATGATCACATAGAAATAAATATCTAGCGAAGTTTTCGTTCTCGTCGAGATCAGTTCACAGAATACGCCAGTATGAAATTTTTATTTCCGGTGTTGTGACGTCAGGGTGCTTTGTAAATTATCCAATCAGCGCAACGTCCAGAATCTGGACGTACGACATGAGCCAATAAAAACGTTTGTGTCAGGCCTTTCTCTTCAATTCCTCCCTACTCCTACCCTCTTGCTAAGAAAGGCCTAATAATCAGGTTACCTCGGTGTAAAGACCTGTGAAGTTTTTCTTTGTTTTGTAGCTATTGTTAGGGTTAGGGAGCATTATGTTGACTTCTTTGTTTTCTTTGTTTTACGTCACTGGCGAGTGTCACAGGTTTTTACACCGAGGATGAGCCGAGAATTTTATATTTACAACCCCCTGCGCTCAATTTTGTATCTCCGCGCGACCACGTAATGCCCTATATTTATTTCAAGCTTATTTGGTGATTTCACTATTGTCCGCCGCAGTGTATTATTTTACAGTGGTATCAGTGGAAAGCTTACGACTTCCTGACTAGAAGATACTGCGTGTTAATCTCGGCAAAGCAACGAAGACTACCCGGTTACCCAAAACAACCTAGAGGACAACCTTTCTCAAAACAATTTATACAAACAAAAGAAACCTGAGATCAAGGAAAACTTTTTTTCTGAATGTAGTAATCTTATTGAACAAGTTACCATGGTTACGGGGAAATGGGAGATCTAGGACACATGTAACTTAAAAACTTTCAAAAAGTTGTCGGGTGAAAAAAGCATGTTATAATCCATAGCACTCCTGGGCGACATATTTTTTATGGCTATTGTATGCCAAAATGGTGACAAGTGAAATTACGAAATAGTTTCATGCGCGTTTTTGACGAAATTCTACATTATTTGAATTTTGACAAAGCGCAAATAAAGTATTCTTAATTTCATTAGTATACTACTTAACAACTTTTTAACATCATGTATTACAAGTTACGCTTACGATGGTAGGTTTAGACTTGACTTTTTCCTTGTATCGCGAAATTTTGAATTAAATGTTGCCATGGTAATTATTTTTGCAGTTTTACGTTAAATTTTAATTTCAGGATAAATTTTATGTCACCCGTAATATTAGAATAATTTGGTCTAGAGGTTCAGCTTTATAACCTATAGGAAAAAAGTTAGCCATTATCCGTCCGCTATCGTGAACTTTTCAAATTGCCATTTTTTAAAGCTGTTTTAAAAGTAGTTCACTTTCACCTGTCACTCGCCAAAACATAACCGCGGAGTATTCATATAGCGGCTTGTTTTGTTTAATTCTGTCAACACAAGGTATTAAACCATTAAAAACTATCATTAACATTCTTTGAAACAGGAACATCTGCGGATTAGAGAGGTAAACGTGCTAAAGCTCTCGAGGCGCTATCAAGGATGCCTTCTTTGACGGCAATTCACTTCCAGCACAAATCTCCAATCATGGTCTTCATTCTCTATATTTCGCTTGGGATCATTTTCTCGTTATGTCTTGCTTGCTCTGGTAAGTCCTCACATGTCTGTTACTTATATTCCTCGACCAGGTTTACACTTAAGGAAATTGTTCCGGATTCGTGACGAGTCTGGAACGTTTTAGTAGCGGATTGGTTTTTCCTTTTACGCTCAAGTGGACGAGTCCAAAATAAAGACTCCCCGGTTTGATCATGTCTTTGGAGATCTTAAATCCTGAATTTAAAGTGGGAACTTTGAATCCGAAAACTTGCCTCTTCAAAATCAAATATTACCATTTGTAGCTGCACGGGGCGTGAAATACAGCTAAAAATGTGAGGTGACCCAATGAGAGTGGGACTGGCATACGTCTTAGATAAGACCAGGTACTTTGCTTTGTTGAGTCGCAAATGGTAATCAGATTTAATTTTGAAGAGGCAGGAGACTGGAACCGAGCATGTTGTCATAGTAACATCAAAATGTGTACCATCTCGTATATTTCGTAAGGTGCAACATCCCTGCCAAGTCTTAATAGCATTGCTTCATTATTGGCGGAGATATTCTTAATTTTGTGTCTCATCACTGTACTTGCACAACCGATGACGTCATCAGTGACCAAATTGGCACAGTAGGAAAACTTGAATATCTCTGCAACAAAAAAAAGATATCACAAAAAAACGCCATTTTACTCTACTTTGAAAAGCCTTTTTAATGAGTGTATTTTTTAAATGATTTATGTTTTGGGTCATATGCACTTTAAAAATGTTAAAAAGATCCAACGTTGACAGGGGCAGTTGGTGTTGGAGGGGTGAGGTAAGACTGGCAAACATTTTAGCGACGAACGTTTCCAATAATTAAGGCAAGAAATGCTCCGTCCATGAGATCATTTCCATATGGCTCCAAAAAGTTTTGGAGGGGGTTTTTCCGGTACCGCTAACTGCCGCTAGGTATCCGATGATAATGAATACGTTTCCAGTCAACAAATCATGCACCTGTTTACGGTTTTTGTTTAACAAAATTGCTTGTAAATTTAAGTGCTTTTCAGTCAGCCATTTTGTGTACTAATTCTTCTACTGCAGGTCCTGCAAAGACAGGTAAGTAATTCGACGTTTCAGGGAGAGGAATCAAAATACGCTCGGTGGCCGGGACAGTGAGGATTAAAATAGCAAGACAAACGATATAGAATATAGAGCCAAGCTTGCGATGTGAATTTTGCACTCATGGAAAGGTGATCCGGATTCTAACATAAAGAATACACTGAGAAAATTGGTAGAAACCGAGCCTATGTGCCAAACAAAACGAAAGTTACATTTTGCCGAATCACCTTTTTTTCGAAGTTAACTAAATGACCACTGCTATTGCACGACCTGCATGAGAAATATTTTGACGCTAATAGATACACTGCATAGTTAATTAACTAGAATACGCCAAAGCTCACGAAAAAAGGGTTCATAAAAAGGTAAACAATTCAAATTATTTAGCAGATTACAGAACGTTGTCGATAAAAAAGAAAAACTGCCAGTTGATTTCGAGTGTGATCGATTCTGGAGACTTCTCATGAAAAGCATTTGAATAAACTGTAGAATTATGATGATTTGATCAGTACTCCTAATGTACTGCATGTCACGTTTATAGAACATTTTTTATGTTCAACAGGTCAAGGGTGAGTCAGCTGGTTACACTCCATGTTGACTCAAAACTAATTTCTGTTCTCTGTCAAATGGGAGATTTTGGATGCGGAGATGGAGGCTGGACGCCAGTCATGAAGATTAATGGCCGCAAGGTATATGATAAGCGTAAACCTCAGTTGTTAAGCCATAGTAATCACATTTCTAAACGATTTAATTTTAAGTTCTCTCAAGGGTAGTAAATTCAATACAATAAAACAACAATTGAAAGTTTTCTTTTTTTCATTATAACTCGTCGTACTGGGACGATACCAATGATTACAACCTTCGCGGAGGTGAGACTGGGTTTGACTCACAAGAGACCATGTTACCGACCTACTGGAACACATCCTTCTCCAAGATCTGTCTTGGTATGAAGATCGGTCAACAGATCAACTTCATTGTCATCAACAAGCACGCCAATTCTCTGTACTCACTGATCGCTGACGGGCAATACCGCAACATCTCATTGGGTCGTGACACGTGGAAGAAGTTGATTGGTTTACCGGCCTCCTTGCAGTTACACTGTAACAAGGGAGGTTTCAATGTTGTTTGTACTTCTTTTCTCAATTCAAAAGCAAGAATCGGGATCGTTGGAAGTAATGAAGACGACTGCGATCGCTGATTCCAGAATCGGGTTTGGAACGGGAGGAAAACATGGTGACAACAACACTTGTGGAAACGAGGCAAAGCTCAGCTCAGATAATGAAGACAAGCACATCAAAGCTATGGGTTACATTCTGGTGCATTGACATGCAATGAAACATACTTTCAAGAGAGCGCATAGGCGTATGGGCATTTTCTGTTTTGGGGGAAGGGGGGCGGGGGCGGTGACCTTGTTGCTTAAAAAAGTGACACAATGCCCGAGAGCGTGAGTTTTTTTTCAAACGAATTCAAATCGCAGTAAAAACAAAACAGCTCACAATTCTCACTACTAATGAAATTGTTAGCATTCCAAAATAGCTACTTTTAAACCTCGCATACATTATAATTATGATATATGACCTTGATCGACAGCCTAATCAAATCAGAAACTCATTAATGAAACAATTAATGTTTTCCTCGTACGAAAAGTTCAAAAAAATTGTAAAACGGCTTTTTGTGGAGCCGTTCACAACCGCTTTTTACAGAACCACAACCAAAAGTCTTTGCGTTTACTTTGAGTCTTATTTCAATGTTTTGTTGACGGAAATAATGTCCATCTCGTGAATTTTCACGATACACATTAAAAGAGCCTTAAAACGATATATCGGTTTTGCAAAACAAGATAACCGGATTCCTATATCATTTGACTCCGTTTTGACAAGGCAAACATCAGAGAAAGTAGCCTACAAGCCTGGCCTGGACTGCCATTTAGGATGTTTTGTCCCGAGTACTCTTGGCTGAATCATCAGCGTTTTGCCTGAGAACTTTCAAAAAAGTCTGAAACAAAGGGGCTGAGGCCACCCCCGTTCCCCCACGACTCGTACGCCTGTGACACAACGGCTGTAATGTGACTTTTTACCACACGTATATGTAGTGTGGGACACTATGTTCTTTTTACCTCATTAGAATTGTCCGCATCACACAGAAAACTAAAACCCAGAAGACATAGAAAGTTAAAGTTTATTTAACCCTATTCACTTGATCTACCTCGCCCGTTACCTATAGAGAGCTAGGGTTCTGACAATAAAGCATAAATTATTACCTGAAAAATTCATAGCTCGTCCATAAGTGTTCAGTCACATCACATATTTTAGAGATGCATGTTAAATCCATTATGAGCGCACTTATGATTAAACAAACCTGCAAAACTAACTATAAAAGAGTCAAAATCAAGAAAGAATGGTAAGAATATCTGAAAAGAAGTAAATGTTTACTGCTAATCCTTAACCGTACCTCCTACCTAAAAGCTGCTTAAACAGTCTAAACTGGACAGATCTAATGACATTCAAGCTTCCTTTTGGTGGTTTTCACGTCACGCAAGTCAGGTTGATTATCACGCAAGTGAAAAATAAAATCGCTTACCATTCAATAAATTGAGTCAAGAAATTCAATTTCGTAGAAGAGTAATAAATAAGCAACGCGCCAACGTTCGGGGATGTGCGATATTCCGAACTCGAGTTATTCGGCAAAGGGTATGACTGAAAATTATAGTGTTTAGTACGGAGACGCCATGTTGGAGCCCGTCTTAGGGAATCCAACATGGCGGCAGGAAACCAGTGGAAACACTGATGTACATCTGGAGTTTGACTCTCTCAAAATGTTTATTCTCGCTGTTAAGCTTAGTCTGAATTTCAGCCGTCGCTTTTAAACTTGAAAACATTCGCAGAGGCACTTCCCTCAACATATTGGTTACCCAGAACTCGAAAACATACAATCGATATTTTCGTGCACGTCACATGTTATCCAGAAACAATGCCGATGTCACACATTGTGAAAAAACCGTGTTCTGCGAGCTACCAAACTACCGAACTCGAGCTGAAGACAGGCCAGCAGATATATGTTTAAAAATGACTTTACTTTGTGAAGGTAAAAACCTAAAATTCTTTTAATTTTAGTTTTTTTTCTGACGTCACGTGAAAACCAAGAATATGTTACGTTCCCAGCCACGAGAGAAGAAGTACACGTTACTGGCTTAAGATTAAAGAATATCTGATATATTACGGCATAAAAAATGACAAAATCTTTCGTAAAAACCTTTTTTATTTAACAAATAAAGAAGTCTAAGCCGTGTATTCCACTGTGATAAAACACGATGGTCGTTTGAGCACACGAGGGAAATGTAGAAAACACGAGCCGCAGGCGAGTGTTTTCTTCATTTCTCGAGTGTTCTCAAATGACTGGAGTGTTTTATCACAGTGTGATACACGGCTTAGGCTTCTTCATTTCCTTTAAAATATAGATTTTGCGCGCGCAAAACAATAAAACACCCTTTTTCTATGTGTTATACTCTGATAAAACATGGGTTTTTGACCAATCAGAGCGCGCGCAGGGTCCTATCTCTAGTTTAATTATTTTTATTTTTGTTTTATGGAAAGATCCCAACGATTTTCATTTCACGCGACACCAAATTCAGATTGGGTTTTCTCTTATCAACGATAAGCAAAGCCCAATTTAATTATTAATTAGTCACGGAATACCTTAGTTTTTTTTTTTTTTTCTGTAGCCACCAGATCGCGCCCTGTGATTGGCTACACGAGCGGGCAAGATGGGAGCTATTATACCCGCTCGGAACTACCCGCCGTGTCCTGCGAGAAATTTCCCCGAAAGCCAAGGAATAAATCATTTATTGACCAAGCTTTTTCGGTAAAAATAGCTGATGGCTGTATATTGGCCAAGTTCTTTTTTTGAGTGTTTATGGACCGAAAGAGAGTCGATGTCCATAAACTCGCAAAAAAAGAACGAGGCCAATATCCAGCCATCTTGACCTCACGCTTGATCAATAACCCATATAATATTGATTGATTCCACTGAGAAGTGTTTTTGAAGGTAAACAGCACTAATTGGCCGATATTATCTTCCTGAATCGGTGAACAAGACGTTAGTTTCGTCAAAGTCTGAGTAATTAATTTGCGTTTGCATTAGGTGCCACGGGGGGTGATGGACAAAACCAGGGCCGTATCTGGAAATTTTTTACTGGGGGAGGGGGGCAGCAATAAAGCGAGGTCTGAAGAAATGCCTTTTCAAAAAAAATTGAAATGAATGCAGAGTATGAAATGCTAATCAAAAGTAACCGTTAATCCTACCAGGTAAGTCTAGGATTTCTCTAATTGGATTTCCTACAGAACGTATTCCTACTTCAAAGTTAATTATGGCTTAGAATCGACGATATAAATACTTACTGAGGGAACCCAATTTCAACGAAACCAGGCTCGTTCACTTCCGCCAGTTTTGTTTCATTTGGTAAATCACCTCAAGTTCCGGTATGTAATCCGTCCCAGATGAATAAGGAGCATCCCTAAGCCACTCAAGCATTCCTCGTTCATTGTAGACCGGTTCCTCAACTTGAGGCGCCTCAGAGCAGAAAAAGAGCGTTCACAAGAAACACTTCCCACGGGGGTAATAATAATAAATAAATAATAAACTAATATTTTACGAGGAGGCCTCCAATCGCCTAGTGGTGGTTTTCAGGAGGGTCCTCTAGAAAATAAAAGTCTAAAACATACATTAAAAGTCTAAAAATACACAAAAGATAGAAGTTAAAAACGTAAGGCTACAAGTAAGGTAGTAAGAAGAATGGTAAGGATCTTGTGAATGGCTGGAAATGTCTGAGGATTGCAAACAGCTAAGGCTGCATTTGCCGTTGCAGGCCACTCTTCAAAGGGAATATTTTCATAGTACTTTTTCCACTTTTGAATTTCTACTGAGAAATAGAAGGATTCCTACAAAGTAAGAAATTTCCTGTAATATTTGATAATTTCAATTTGATCACGGGTGCCAATGCTCATTGCCATCGACAGTCTATCCGTAAGAATTAAACCTTGATGACGTTGTGAGAATCTAGAGTCAACTTCTTGGATCACATGGTCAGCAAACGGAAAGAACACATTAACTTTGTAGTAGTCACTTATAGTCTGGTCAGAGTTGCACCCTGCATTAGCACGATGCCGCTGTACGTTGGCAGTACGTGGTTTTGTTATAGTGTTCCCAACAGCCTGAGCAATCACTTCCATCCGCAGCCACAGGGTGCTCCAAAACTCATCTTTTCTGTTGTCTTGAACGCATGCTTTTGAAATGTGAATAGATTTGTAGGCTTCGCTTAGGTTGCATTGTTCGCCTGCAGAGTCTTTGTAACACACGCACAAAGCTGAGAACAGCTTGTGCTACTACAAGAGCAACGATAAACTGTGAATCATTAAAGAGACGAACGTGTGTACGCACTTTAATTTATTCGTCTCCTCTACTACAGTCTGCTATCCTTTCTAGTGCTTGAATACGCCTTTTGCAACAAACAATCACATCGTTCAAAATCCGCCATGCTGGAGGGCAAGCTCATTATTATTCCCGCACTGAGACATTGAAAACAAAGAGCCGTCACCAGTCATGCGTGACTGGCCTTTGTTTTCAATGTCTCAGTGCGGGAATAATAATGAGCTTGCCCTCCAGCATGGCGGATTTTGAACGATGTGATTGTTTGTTGCAAAAGGCGTATTCAAGCACTAGAAAGGATAGCAGACTGTAGTAGAGGAGACGAATAAATTAAAGTGCGTACACACGTTCGTCTCTTTAATGATTCACAGTTTATCGTTGCTCTTGTAGTAGCACAAGCTGTTCTCAGCTTTGTGCGTGTGTTACAAAGACTCTGCAGGCGAACAATGCAACCTAAGCGAAGCCTACAAATCTATTCACATTTCAAAAGCATGCGTTCAAGACAACAGAAAAGATGAGTTTTGGAGCACCCTGTGGCTGCGGATGGAAGTGATTGCTCAGGCTGTTGGGAACACTATAACAAAACCACGTACTGCCAACGTACAGCGGCATCGTGCTAATGCAGGGTGCAACTCTGACCAGACTATAAGTGACTACTACAAAGTTAATGTGTTCTTTCCGTTTGCTGACCATGTGATCCAAGAAGTTGACTCTAGATTCTCACAACGTCATCAAGGTTTAATTCTTACGGATAGACTGTCGATGGCAATGAGCATTGGCACCCGTGATCAAATTGAAATTATCAAATATTACAGGAAATTTCTTACTTTGTAGGAATCCTTCTATTTCTCAGTAGAAATTCAAAAGTGGAAAAAGTACTATGAAAATATTCCCTTTGAAGAGTGGCCTGCAACGGCAAATGCAGCCTTAGCTGTTTGCAATCCTCAGACATTTCCAGCCATTCACAAGATCCTTACCATTCTTCTTACTACCTTACTTGTAGCCTTACGTTTTTAACTTCTATCTTTTGTGTATTTTTAGACTTTTAATGTATGTTTTAGACTTTTATTTTCTAGAGGACCCTCCTGAAAACCACCACTAGGCGATTGGAGGCCTCCTCGTAAAATATTAGTTTATTATTTATTTATTATTATTACCCCCGTGGGAAGTGTTTCTTGTGAACGCTCTTTTTCTGCTCTGAGGCGCCTCAAGTTGAGGAACCGGTCTACAATGAACGAGGAATGCTTGAGTGGCTTAGGGATGCTCCTTATTCATCTGGGACGGATTACATACCGGAACTTGAGGTGATTTACCAAATGAAACAAAACTGGCGGAAGTGAACGAGCCTGGTTTCGTTGAAATTGGGTTCCCTCAGTAAGTATTTATATCGTCGATTCTAAGCCATAATTAACTTTGAAGTAGGAATACGTTCTGTAGGAAATCCAATTAGAGAAATCCTAGACTTACCTGGTAGGATTAACGGTTACTTTTGATTAGCATTTCATACTCTGCATTCATTTCAATTTTTTTTGAAAAGGCATTTCTTCAGACCTCGCTTTATTGCTGCCCCCCTCCCCCAGTAAAAAATTTCCAGATACGGCCCTGGTTTTGTCCATCACCCCCCGTGGCACCTAATGCAAACGCAAATTAATTACTCAGACTTTGACGAAACTAACGTCTTGTTCACCGATTCAGGAAGATAATATCGGCCAATTAGTGCTGTTTACCTTCAAAAACACTTCTCAGTGGAATCAATCAATATTATATGGGTTATTGATCAAGCGTGAGGTCAAGATGGCTGGATATTGGCCTCGTTCTTTTTTTGCGAGTTTATGGACATCGACTCTCTTTCGGTCCATAAACACTCAAAAAAAGAACTTGGCCAATATACAGCCATCAGCTATTTTTACCGAAAAAGCTTGGTCAATAAATGATTTATTCCTTGGCTTTCGGGGAAATTTCTCGCAGGACACGGCGGGTAGTTCCGAGCGGGTATAATAGCTCCCATCTTGCCCGCTCGTGTAGCCAATCACAGGGCGCGATCTGGTGGCTACAGAAAAAAAAAAAAAAACTAAGGTATTCCGTGACTAATTAATAATTAAATTGGGCTTTGCTTATCGTTGATAAGAGAAAACCCAATCTGAATTTGGTGTCGCGTGAAATGAAAATCGTTGGGATCTTTCCATAAAACAAAAATAAAAATAATTAAACTAGAGATAGGACCCTGCGCGCGCTCTGATTGGTCAAAAACCCATGTTTTATCAGAGTATAACACATAGAAAAAGGGTGTTTTATTGTTTTGCGCGCGCAAAATCTATATTTTAAAGGAAATGAAGAAGCCTAAGCCGTGTATCACACTGTGATAAAACACTCCAGTCATTTGAGAACACTCGAGAAATGAAGAAAACACTCGCCTGCGGCTCGTGTTTTCTACATTTCCCTCGTGTGCTCAAACGACCATCGTGTTTTATCACAGTGGAATACACGGCTTAGACTTCTTTATTTGTTAAATAAAAAAGGTTTTTACGAAAGATTTTGTCATTTTTTATGCCGTAATATATCAGATATTCTTTAATCTTAAGCCAGTAACGTGTACTTCTTCTCTCGTGGCTGGGAACGTAACATATTCTTGGTTTTCACGTGACGTCAGAAAAAAAACTAAAATTAAAAGAATTTTAGGTTTTTACCTTCACAAAGTAAAGTCATTTTTAAACATATATCTGCTGGCCTGTCTTCAGCTCGAGTTCGGTAGTTTGGTAGCTCGCAGAACACGGTTTTTTCACAATGTGTGACATCGGCATTGTTTCTGGATAACATGTGACGTGCACGAAAATATCGATTGTATGTTTTCGAGTTCTGGGTAACCAATATGTTGAGGGAAGTGCCTCTGCGAATGTTTTCAAGTTTAAAAGCGACGGCTGAAATTCAGACTAAGCTTAACAGCGAGAATAAACATTTTGAGAGAGTCAAACTCCAGATGTACATCAGTGTTTCCACTGGTTTCCTGCCGCCATGTTGGATTCCCTAAGACGGGCTCCAACATGGCGTCTCCGTACTAAACACTATAATTTTCAGTCATACCCTTTGCCGAATAACTCGAGTTCGGAATATCGCACATCCCCGAACGTTGGCGCGTTGCTTATTTATTACTCTTCTACGAAATTGAATTTCTTGACTCAATTTATTGAATGGTAAGCGATTTTATTTTTCACTTGCGTGATAATCAACCTGACTTGCGTGACGTGAAAACCACCAAAAGGAAGCTTGAATGTCATTAGATCTGTCCAGTTTAGACTGTTTAAGCAGCTTTTAGGTAGGAGGTACGGTTAAGGATTAGCAGTAAACATTTACTTCTTTTCAGATATTCTTACCATTCTTTCTTGATTTTGACTCTTTTATAGTTAGTTTTGCAGGTTTGTTTAATCATAAGTGCGCTCATAATGGATTTAACATGCATCTCTAAAATATGTGATGTGACTGAACACTTATGGACGAGCTATGAATTTTTCAGGTAATAATTTATGCTTTATTGTCAGAACCCTAGCTCTCTATAGGTAACGGGCGAGGTAGATCAAGTGAATAGGGTTAAATAAACTTTAACTTTCTATGTCTTCTGGGTTTTAGTTTTCTGTGTGATGCGGACAATTCTAATGAGGTAAAAAGAACATAGTGTCCCACACTACATATACGTGTGGTAAAAAGTCACATTACAGCCGTTGTGTCACAGGCGTACGAGTCGTGGGGGAACGGGGGTGGCCTCAGCCCCTTTGTTTCAGACTTTTTTGAAAGTTCTCAGGCAAAACGCTGATGATTCAGCCAAGAGTACTCGGGACAAAACATCCTAAATGGCAGTCCAGGCCAGGCTTGTAGGCTACTTTCTCTGATGTTTGCCTTGTCAAAACGGAGTCAAATGATATAGGAATCCGGTTATCTTGTTTTGCAAAACCGATATATCGTTTTAAGGCTCTTTTAATGTGTATCGTGAAAATTCACGAGATGGACATTATTTCCGTCAACAAAACATTGAAATAAGACTCAAAGTAAACGCAAAGACTTTTGGTTGTGGTTCTGTAAAAAGCGGTTGTGAACGGCTCCACAAAAAGCCGTTTTACAATTTTTTTGAACTTTTCGTACGAGGAAAACATTAATTGTTTCATTAATGAGTTTCTGATTTGATTAGGCTGTCGATCAAGGTCATATATCATAATTATAATGTATGCGAGGTTTAAAAGTAGCTATTTTGGAATGCTAACAATTTCATTAGTAGTGAGAATTGTGAGCTGTTTTGTTTTTACTGCGATTTGAATTCGTTTGAAAAAAAACTCACGCTCTCGGGCATTGTGTCACTTTTTTAAGCAACAAGGTCACCGCCCCCGCCCCCCTTCCCCCAAAACAGAAAATGCCCATACGCCTATGCGCTCTCTTGAAAGTATGTTTCATTGCATGTCAATGCACCAGAATGTAACCCATAGCTTTGATGTGCTTGTCTTCATTATCTGAGCTGAGCTTTGCCTCGTTTCCACAAGTGTTGTTGTCACCATGTTTTCCTCCCGTTCCAAACCCGATTCTGGAATCAGCGATCGCAGTCGTCTTCATTACTTCCAACGATCCCGATTCTTGCTTTTGAATTGAGAAAAGAAGTACAAACAACATTGAAACCTCCCTTGTTACAGTGTAACTGCAAGGAGGCCGGTAAACCAATCAACTTCTTCCACGTGTCACGACCCAATGAGATGTTGCGGTATTGCCCGTCAGCGATCAGTGAGTACAGAGAATTGGCGTGCTTGTTGATGACAATGAAGTTGATCTGTTGACCGATCTTCATACCAAGACAGATCTTGGAGAAGGATGTGTTCCAGTAGGTCGGTAACATGGTCTCTTGTGAGTCAAACCCAGTCTCACCTCCGCGAAGGTTGTAATCATTGGTATCGTCCCAGTACGACGAGTTATAATGAAAAAAAGAAAACTTTCAATTGTTGTTTTATTGTATTGAATTTACTACCCTTGAGAGAACTTAAAATTAAATCGTTTAGAAATGTGATTACTATGGCTTAACAACTGAGGTTTACGCTTATCATATACCTTGCGGCCATTAATCTTCATGACTGGCGTCCAGCCTCCATCTCCGCATCCAAAATCTCCCATTTGACAGAGAACAGAAATTAGTTTTGAGTCAACATGGAGTGTAACCAGCTGACTCACCCTTGACCTGTTGAACATAAAAAATGTTCTATAAACGTGACATGCAGTACATTAGGAGTACTGATCAAATCATCATAATTCTACAGTTTATTCAAATGCTTTTCATGAGAAGTCTCCAGAATCGATCACACTCGAAATCAACTGGCAGTTTTTCTTTTTTATCGACAACGTTCTGTAATCTGCTAAATAATTTGAATTGTTTACCTTTTTATGAACCCTTTTTTCGTGAGCTTTGGCGTATTCTAGTTAATTAACTATGCAGTGTATCTATTAGCGTCAAAATATTTCTCATGCAGGTCGTGCAATAGCAGTGGTCATTTAGTTAACTTCGAAAAAAAGGTGATTCGGCAAAATGTAACTTTCGTTTTGTTTGGCACATAGGCTCGGTTTCTACCAATTTTCTCAGTGTATTCTTTATGTTAGAATCCGGATCACCTTTCCATGAGTGCAAAATTCACATCGCAAGCTTGGCTCTATATTCTATATCGTTTGTCTTGCTATTTTAATCCTCACTGTCCCGGCCACCGAGCGTATTTTGATTCCTCTCCCTGAAACGTCGAATTACTTACCTGTCTTTGCAGGACCTGCAGTAGAAGAATTAGTACACAAAATGGCTGACTGAAAAGCACTTAAATTTACAAGCAATTTTGTTAAACAAAAACCGTAAACAGGTGCATGATTTGTTGACTGGAAACGTATTCATTATCATCGGATACCTAGCGGCAGTTAGCGGTACCGGAAAAACCCCCTCCAAAACTTTTTGGAGCCATATGGAAATGATCTCATGGACGGAGCATTTCTTGCCTTAATTATTGGAAACGTTCGTCGCTAAAATGTTTGCCAGTCTTACCTCACCCCTCCAACACCAACTGCCCCTGTCAACGTTGGATCTTTTTAACATTTTTAAAGTGCATATGACCCAAAACATAAATCATTTAAAAAATACACTCATTAAAAAGGCTTTTCAAAGTAGAGTAAAATGGCGTTTTTTTGTGATATCTTTTTTTTGTTGCAGAGATATTCAAGTTTTCCTACTGTGCCAATTTGGTCACTGATGACGTCATCGGTTGTGCAAGTACAGTGATGAGACACAAAATTAAGAATATCTCCGCCAATAATGAAGCAATGCTATTAAGACTTGGCAGGGATGTTGCACCTTACGAAATATACGAGATGGTACACATTTTGATGTTACTATGACAACATGCTCGGTTCCAGTCTCCTGCCTCTTCAAAATTAAATCTGATTACCATTTGCGACTCAACAAAGCAAAGTACCTGGTCTTATCTAAGACGTATGCCAGTCCCACTCTCATTGGGTCACCTCACATTTTTAGCTGTATTTCACGCCCCGTGCAGCTACAAATGGTAATATTTGATTTTGAAGAGGCAAGTTTTCGGATTCAAAGTTCCCACTTTAAATTCAGGATTTAAGATCTCCAAAGACATGATCAAACCGGGGAGTCTTTATTTTGGACTCGTCCACTTGAGCGTAAAAGGAAAAACCAATCCGCTACTAAAACGTTCCAGACTCGTCACGAATCCGGAACAA
>JAHPZR010046901.1:0-10220 GCA_019787425.1 Platygyra sinensis | reverse complement strand
TTTAGGGGCGTAGAGGGCGCTGTTACCGTTGTAGAATCTCCTAGACTTGTTGGCAAATTAACTTCCGGCTGACTGGTGTTCATCTCTTGAGGTTTATTTCTAGCTGGAAGTGGTGTGTGTGTGTTCAATTGTTGTTTGAAAGTCAGGTATCTGTTTTGCAGCTGTAGAAACTGTTTAGCCTTCTCATCTTCTCCGAGGTCTCTGCGAGAGAGAGTGACATCCATTCCGCTTTGTAATCGCTGCATGGTTGGAAGAAGAGGGTCTGATGAAAGATTTTGCTGTTTCAGATATCTTAGTAACTCCTGAGGGATATTTTCTTCCATCGCTGCTTGATTAAATCCTTCTTCTCCAGGGAGCACGTTTGTTCTCAGCCTACAGTCATCTTGAGTTGTAGTTTTCAAATCGATCAAAAGATACCCATAGGGCCTTCTTACAGCTTCTTCATATTGTTTTAGGAAGAAATCGGTTCGCCCGGGATACATTTGTTTGGCTAGAGTCAAAACTTGCAGCTTATCTCGAGGATTCTTGAACAACACCAAGTAGTGGCTATTTAAACTAATGCTGCGACTGCCTTTTCCTTGATGGAATACGTTCTGTACGATGTAAATGACACTCAGGTTGCGATGGTGGGATCCTCTTGTAAACAAATTGACGATTCTCTGATCTTTGCCGGCATCAATCATCTGATCGTCAAAGACGATTAAATTCCGTTTGTTAACACTAAAATAAGCATCTTGTTCTAAAGCCGTGGGGATTCCCTTGACAAATTCTATGTTTGGTATGGTGACTAGCATTTCCATATAAGCGGGCTGCCACTGCGAGTAACACCACACTATCTTTTCGGGAGGAAGGTTAATCATTCTGTAAGCCTGGGTCAACAGCGATTGGACCCAGACAGTCTTGCCTGATCCCGTCATCCCAGCCACCATACAAGTGAACGGGTGTTCAAACTGAAACCGCTGACACTTCTCAGCGGAATAGTGCATCGCATTAAATGGAGTGAAGTGACCTGGAGTACTGTGCCTATTATTGATATGTCTTTTCATACTGTCTTTTCTGCTAAAGGATTTTTCACAGTAGGGACAGGACCAACTCATGTCACCTCCTTGACAGCTAAGTGTAAAGTGAGAATGAAGTCAAACGTTTCCTTGTTTACATAGACTTACAAAATTCTCACATTTTTATTGTTTAAACTCCACGTCTTTGCCCATTGTAATGACTGTGGTGCAACGTGCCACGAAAACATGAAAACATCGAAAATGAGCTTATATTTTCCCAGTGAAGACTGAATTTATTCGTCATATTGTTGTTTCTGGATCATGCCAGCATTGAAAGAACAAACTGTAGTACTTGACGAGTTAGAGCTCAGAGAGTTGTAAACACTGAGTTAAAATGGATTGTGATAAACTTGTTCATTTTCTCGGTCTTGAATATTTAACAGAGTTGTTTTGTGTTGTCTATTAGGTTCATAGACCAAATTTAATTCGCAATCGTAGTTTTTTTATAATGACTGAGATGTATATTTCGTAGTTGTTGGAGCTTTCGTTGTCAATAAATGTATTTTTATTCATTTCAAATCTCTGTGTATTTGAATCATATCGCTATTAACAAGTAATAATCAAGAAACGTGCTGTTCAAAAATATTTATTGTGGCGTATTGACAATTAATTAGCGCTCCGAAGTGCTATTGTTGTCATTTCAATGATAGAGCTGTCCCATGGGTTTCTCCGTTCGAGTTTTGTCAGTATGCAAATCTAGGGAGTGGAGTTCAGTGCGTGACTAACGGAGCGGAAAACTCGAGCTCTTAGCTAAGAATTTAATTCTCTCTCGTCAGCAAAGCTGAGAATAAAAGCATGATAGATTCTACCTAAACCAATCGAGGTTAAAAGAGTCCGGGCAAATTAACGTTTCGAAAATCGGAGAACGTTTTCAAAGAAAGCTAGAGAACCTTATTACGCTTTCAAAACATTTGTGGTTGTCAGCGTTTCCGAATCACGGACAGTTAAACAAGCGCTCAAAGCAGTTTAAAAAACATGGCCGCTAGTGAAAACAAACCATCTTCATGATAAACGTTTCGAATAAACTGAAAGTCTCGGAGATAGACTTTCGCAGCAAAGCGATTACAAGAACGATAGCGCTTTCGTTAAAATTCGCGCTTATAATTTTAACACATAAGAGATTTTTTCCAATCAAAGTTCATTATTAACGGGCAAGACCGGGCAACCTTATTGTTTTTATTGTTTAGAGCGACGCTTATTGGTAAACCTATACCGAATTAGTATGGAGGAAATCCACATTAGTATGGAGGAAGTCAAAAATTATTATGCAGGAAGTCAAAAATTAGTATGCAGGAAGGAAGGGAAGTCGAAGGGAAGTCCGTAACAAGGCTTAATTCCAATGAATATCTACTACTGTTGTTGACGTTCAATGCAAAGTACCGAGCTCCAAAGTCTGAGTACTCAATAAACGTGCGTACGGACGAGGTACAGCCCACTGTATGGGCCTTTGTACAATCTCTCGTTACTAACACACTCTGCTCTTATTGTTGTTCGGCAGAAATGTTTTCTCACATTCTTCCGTTTAAGCTTTTGCATACCCCTTCGACAGGTTTTTTTAATGCAATTTTACAGTGTGAACAAAGTTTAACTGCTTTCCTACGATGTGAAGGATAGATTTTTGATATAAATTAGTTTAATAAATGATGTATTACTTGTATATACGTGAATCAATGAAAGCCGGGCTGATACAATTGTCTTGGAATAAACCACTATTTTACATTGAGAGAAGGGTTGTTTAATTTGTATCTTATGAGGTCAACTTGATTTTGTAAAGGGAAGAGAAACAATAATTGTTCAAGTCCTGTTTCGTGAAGAAAAACACAGTCATTTCTTACCTTTCAAGAAAAAAAGGCGATTCACCGTTCACGGCTATCTAACCAAATCACGTTTCACGAGAAAAAAAATTAGAGCCACGATTCACTCTGAAAAAGGGCCTCTCATGGGATCACGAAAAACCCTTTCCCCGATGCAATAAGTATAGGAAATCGTATAAACGCGAGTGCATTTCGTGATATATGGGCACGAGTGATGTTTTTCAAGTTCTGCCATTTTGGTTTTTGCTTGAGTTAAATTTTGCGTTTCCCCTATAGTTTCCATAGCAACTTCCGTATTGCACTCTATAACCTCCATTTGTATTCTATAATCTATTTATGCACTCGTTATTGACCTGATCAAATACTTGAAATTTTGTTGAGTACATTATAATAACAATTATTATCATTATTATTACTATTATTGATTATTTTACCATTATTATTATTGTTATTTTTCTTTACCCACGACTTTTACCCACACCCACGACCCACGACCATTAGTCAAACTCGAATTGCAATAGGAAACTTCCAGCTATCAAAACAAAACTCTCCGATGCGGTGTTTTGCTGTATTCCGGCGAAGGGCAACGTCTGTCAAAGGAGGAAATCCAGAGAAATGTAAACGATAATTGCAGAGTTTGTTGTTGTCTGATCAAGATCACATTCGGAGTATTTAAACATTTCCATGCTTGTCTTACTTGAGGTGCTTGTCTTACTTGAGATGTTTGTCTTACTTGAGATGCTTGTCTTACTTGAGATCCTTGTCTTACTTGAGATGCTTGTCTTACTTGAGGTTCTTCTTACCGGGGCCAGCGAAGCTCGAACCGGTCTTAAAATGCTGTCCGTTCCTGTCTTTTTTTAACGTCTCGTTTCCAGGCCCCCGCTTTCCCTGTGACAAAATCGTTGTCTTTGCCCCCGCAGGGTTTTTGGCCCCAGAGGGCCAAAAACCCGAGGAGGCACCTTAGGACTCCCCGCGTAATAGAGAGAGAAGAAGAGAGAATGTAGGTATTTCCGGTATATAGCCGCAAAAAATCTCGATTTGATCGCTTGCACGCCCGCAAGGTATCGACGTTTTTCCCGCAAACGCTCATGGGAGGCCAGCAAAGGGACACGGGCGCGAGGACTTGCGGGATCGGCGTCTTTGCCACGAGCTTTGTCTCTAGTTCAAGCGTCCCTGAAAAGCGTTTGTATTTGCCGGCCTCCATTACTATTTCAGCGCGATCAAATAAGTTCGCTTCGAAATGGCCGAGATTATGATCTAAAACAAATTGAAAACGCTTTCAGAGATCCTGAAGATGGATTTTGGGGGAAAAACAGCTCAGAGAGTCCTGAAGTATACTATATCGAAATTCGAGGCCAGTGTGGTTCATTTGCGACTAAATAGATAAATCAGTACAGTACCTTCCGATCGTCAGAATTACCCAAGGATAACAATAAGGTGACAGGCCTGCGCGACTCCCATTCACGTGTAGTAGCCGCTTAGGAAGTTTTGCCCCTTTTGTATGATACGATCAGAGGATCTTTGAATATTTCGCTAAGCACTAATCCTGTGTTTTCAGGGAGACATTTCCTCAGAGTAAAGCCGTTAGAGGTCATATTTCTGTGTGGCTTCCGCTGTTATCCGCTTGTAATTTGCAGAGTTTGACACCTGTTTTTTTTGCCAGTTTTTTTCTCTTGATATTGCAAGATATGTTTTAGGTTCTCTCAAATGTTAACTCTGGAGGAATAAAGTTTGAAATATTCCTTTGGCATCTCGTTTATTTGGATGGCTTATTTTCACAGAGTAATCTTATGGCAGGGATCCAAATGTAAATGTTTTGCGGCGTTTACATTGAGGACAAAAAGCTTGACTCTAATTTGCATATATGGCGACTGTAACGCGATACTTATGTTTACATTTCACTTCTGTTGTGCTTTCGAGATACGTTTGCTCGTACACTCTTTTCTTTTCTAAGGATGTTATTTTTTCGGCCCAGACTGAATATTCTTATTTTTCTACCGATTTTAGGCTGAAAATATTCTTGTATTATTCTTACATTATAGCTTATGGCATTTTCGTTTTATTTAGAATTTATTAGGCTATCAAGTACAAGTGTTTGGTTTCTGGATCTGGATCGCGTTCAGCACATTGTGCATGTGCTCTGGACACCACTTTTCGTAGCGAGTCCAAGATGTCACGTCAAAATATATTCTTATATAAAAAAGAGTTCATATCAAGACAATTGGTTTTTTTTTTGGTATCTGACTAGGACAATAATGTTCAATATTATTGTTTCAATGAGCAGAAATATAAGAAAGCGGGGGCAGCTTTAGTGATAACTATTACTAGTAGTAACTTTACTTGCTCAGATGTATTCGCCATTTTGTAGCCTGCGTAGCTTGGCGGTTTTTAAGAGAGGAAACCGCGATAACCAACCCCAAAGTCGCGAGGAGCCTGGGAGAGAGACAACTGAGAAACCGCCTGCAAGGATGACCGACAATTTTTGTTAGTCCAGTACGCTGGCGTACTGGCCATTTCCATTGGATAAGAAGGCTAACACGTCAATCGAAATTTCGGTTATCTCCCGAAGGACACCTCCAAGGAACAACACTGATGATGTTCCAGCATAGTTAATGGTTCCAGTCAAATCGAAGCTTAAACATCCTCCCCCCCCCCCCCGGGCATACCCCGGGCACTTGAGGCCTTTTCCTGCCCGGGAGGGAGGTCATTTGATCACCACTCATATGCCGGGGAATTTGATCGGTAGCCTCTATTTCATGTTACGAGTCGCGCGTGATTCCATGTGGTTGAAAAAATCATGGCGGAGACGGCGGAAACTTTGATAAATTCAAAAGAAAAGATGGCGTATTCGAGGCGGATTGCGTGAAAACCAAAGAATTACACAAGCTGTGTTCCGTATTTGAAGGTGTTTAAGAACGATTTCTGTTTATAACATAGAAATATGTGTTGTCTAATAAACCATGTTCACGTGCACAGCTTCAGAAAGCTACTGATAAGTTAAAAGAGTAATCAATCTGGCAATTTTCCCGGGGGTGGGGCATTTGAACAGCTTTTTGGCCCGGTGAGGGAGGAATTTGAACAAAAATTTTCCTAAAATTCAAATGCCCGTGGGGTGTCCCGGGGGATGTTGAAGCTTCGATTTGACCGGTACATTACAATTCAGATCTTTGACACGCAAGTAGGAAATCGTTCGTGAATATTCTTTGCGAATATCGCCACATTGTTAACTGGCAAACACGAGCAAGAAACAGCCGTAAGTAGTTTCCCTCGTAGGAGAGATGTGATGGTCGTGTTGGCAAAAGCATGATTTTCACCGTGTTTTACTGTTTGCGCTCACCAGGCAAGAATTGTCGTGTGCGACTTTAGAAATATTATCGTTGAACTTCACAGCAATGGAATTGTCGTCTGATGTTTTACGTCCTTTTCTTATTTGAAGACTTCCATCTGAAGACGAAACAGTCATTGGCAATAGACGTTTGCATCTGCTTGAATCATCAGGAACTTCGTTCGAGGCTTGCCTCTCTTTCTGCACGCTCGAGGAGATGAAATTATGAAGTGTTATTTTAAGCCCTGGCCAAACGGAGTCGCAAGTAGACGCGAGTTGAGGGCTTAACGTGCAGAGGCTTGGCACGCACGATCAGATGACGCGTCGGATCTTTCTATTTCTAGCCAGTTTCAGTTTTCTGACAAAATGCAACTATTCACACTTAGAGATCTTGATAAGGTTTTGCATGGAAATGTTTAAATACTCCGAATGTGATCTTGATCAGACAACAACAAACTCTGCAATTATCGTTTACATTTCTCTGGATTTCCTCCTTTGACAGACGTTGCCCTTCGCCGGAATAGAGCAAAACACCGCATCGGAGAGTTTTGTTTTGATAGCTGGAAGTTTCCTATTGCAATTCGAGTTTGACTAATGGTCGTGGGTCGTGGGTGTGGGTAAAAGTCGTGGGTAAAGAAAAATAACAATAATAATAATGGTAAAATAATCAATAATAGTAATAATAATAATAATAATTGTTATTATAATGTACTCAACAAAATTTCAAGTATTTGATCAGGTCAATAACGAGTGCATAAATAGATTATAGAATACAAATGGAGGTTATAGAGTGCAATACGGAAGTTGCTATGGAAACTATAGGGGAAACGCAAAATTTAACTCAAGCAAAAACCAAAATGGCAGAACTTGAAAAACATCACTCGTGCCCATATATCACGAAATGCACTCGCGTTTATACGATTTCCTATACTTATTGCATCGGGGAAAGGGTTTTTCGTGATCCCATGAGAGGCCCTTTTTCAGAGTGAATCGTGGCTCTAATTTTTTTTCTCCTGAAACGTGATTTGGTTAGATAGCCGTGAACGGTGAATCGCCTTTTTTTCTTGAAAGGTAAGAAATGACTGTGTTTTTCTTCACGAAACAGGACTTGAACAATTATTGTTTCTCTTCCCTTTACAAAATCAAGTTGACCTCATAAGATACAAATTAAACAACCCTTCTCTCAATGTAAAATAGTGGTTTATTCCAAGACAATTGTATCAGCCCGGCTTTCATTGATTCACGTATATACAAGTAATACATCATTTATTAAACTAATTTATATCAAAAATCTATCCTTCACATCGTAGGAAAGCAGTTAAACTTTGTTCACACTGTAAAATTGCATTAAAAAAACCTGTCGAAGGGGTATGCAAAAGCTTAAACGGAAGAATGTGAGAAAACATTTCTGCCGAACAACAATAAGAGCAGAGTGTGTTAGTAACGAGAGATTGTACAAAGGCCCATACAGTGGGCTGTACCTCGTCCGTACGCACGTTTATTGAGTACTCAGACTTTGGAGCTCGGTACTTTGCATTGAACGTCAACAACAGTAGTAGATATTCATTGGAATTAAGCCTTGTTACGGACTTCCCTTCGACTTCCCTTCCTTCCTGCATACTAATTTTTGACTTCCTGCATAATAATTTTTGACTTCCTCCATACTAATGTGGATTTCCTCCATACTAATTCGGTATAGGTTTACCAATAAGCGTCGCTCTAAACAATAAAAACAATAAGGTTGCCCGGTCTTGCCCGTTAATAATGAACTTTGATTGGAAAAAATCTCTTATGTGTTAAAATTATAAGCGCGAATTTTAACGAAAGCGCTATCGTTCTTGTAATCGCTTTGCTGCGAAAGTCTATCTCCGAGACTTTCAGTTTATTCGAAACGTTTATCATGAAGATGGTTTGTTTTCACTAGCGGCCATGTTTTTTAAACTGCTTTGAGCGCTTGTTTAACTGTCCGTGATTCGGAAACGCTGACAACCACAAATGTTTTGAAAGCGTAATAAGGTTCTCTAGCTTTCTTTGAAAACGTTCTCCGATTTTCGAAACGTTAATTTGCCCGGACTCTTTTAACCTCGATTGGTTTAGGTAGAATCTATCATGCTTTTATTCTCAGCTTTGCTGACGAGAGAGAATTAAATTCTTAGCTAAGAGCTCGAGTTTTCCGCTCCGTTAGTCACGCACTGAACTCCACTCCCTAGATTTGCATACTGACAAAACTCGAACGGAGAAACCCATGGGACAGCTCTATCATTGAAATGACAACAATAGCACTTCGGAGCGCTAATTAATTGTCAATACGCCACAATAAATATTTTTGAACAGCACGTTTCTTGATTATTACTTGTTAATAGCGATATGATTCAAATACACAGAGATTTGAAATGAATAAAAATACATTTATTGACAACGAAAGCTCCAACAACTACGAAATATACATCTCAGTCATTATAAAAAAACTACGATTGCGAATTAAATTTGGTCTATGAACCTAATAGACAACACAAAACAACTCTGTTAAATATTCAAGACCGAGAAAATGAACAAGTTTATCACAATCCATTTTAACTCAGTGTTTACAACTCTCTGAGCTCTAACTCGTCAAGTACTACAGTTTGTTCTTTCAATGCTGGCATGATCCAGAAACAACAATATGACGAATAAATTCAGTCTTCACTGGGAAAATATAAGCTCATTTTCGATGTTTTCATGTTTTCGTGGCACGTTGCACCACAGTCATTACAATGGGCAAAGACGTGGAGTTTAAACAATAAAAATGTGAGAATTTGTAAGTCTATGTAAACAAGGAACGTTTGACTTCATTCTCACTTTACACTTAGCTGTCAAGGAGGTGACATGAGTTGGTCCTGTCCCTACTGTGAAAAATCCTTTAGCAGAAAAGACAGTATGAAAAGACATATCAATAATAGGCACAGTACTCCCGGTCACTTCACTCCATTTAATGCGATGCACTATTCCGCTGAGAAGTGTCAGCGGTTTCAGTTTGAACACCCGTTCACTTGTATGGTGGCTGGGATGACGGGATCAGGCAAGACTGTCTGGGTCCAATCGCTGTTGACCCAGGCTTACAGAATGATTAACCTTCCTCCCGAAAAGATAGTGTGGTGTTACTCGCAGTGGCAGCCCGCTTATATGGAAATGCTAGTCACCATACCAAACATAGAATTTGTCAAGGGAATCCCCACGGCTTTAGAACAAGATGCTTATTTTAGTGTTAACAAACGGAATTTAATCGTCTTTGACGATCAGATGATTGATGCCGGCAAAGATCAGAGAATCGTCAATTTGTTTACAAGAGGATCCCACCATCGCAACCTGAGTGTCATTTACATCGTACAGAACGTATTCCATCAAGGAAAAGGCAGTCGCAGCATTAGTTTAAATAGCCACTACTTGGTGTTGTTCAAGAATCCTCGAGATAAGCTGCAAGTTTTGACTCTAGCCAAACAAATGTATCCCGGGCGAACCGATTTCTTCCTAAAACAATATGAAGAAGCTGTAAGAAGGCCCTATGGGTATCTTTTGATCGATTTGAAAACTACAACTCAAGATGACTGTAGGCTGAGAACAAACGTGCTCCCTGGAGAAGAAGGATTTAATCAAGCAGCGATGGAAGAAAATATCCCTCAGGAGTTACTAAGATATCTGAAACAGCAAAATCTTTCATCAGACCCTCTTCTTCCAACCATGCAGCGATTACAAAGCGGAATGGATGTCACTCTCTCTCGCAGAGACCTCGGAGAAGATGAGAAGGCTAAACAGTTTCTACAGCTGCAAAACAGATACCTGACTTTCAAACAACAATTGAACACACACACACCACTTCCAGCTAGAAATAAACCTCAAGAGATGAACACCAGTCAGCCGGAAGTTAATTTGCCAACAAGTCTAGGAGATTCTACAACGGTAACAGCGCCCTCTACGCCCCTAAACCCCTTCAACGTGGCACCAAATTTAAATCAAGGGGCCGTCTTACAAGGACCTACGGCAGTA
>JAHPZR010046900.1:17500-24171 GCA_019787425.1 Platygyra sinensis | reverse complement strand
CACACAGTTTGAAGACTGTTGATTTCTTTTTCTTCTTGCATGTACTGTTTGATGTGGAATAAATTAAGCCATGAAATGTCTGCTTCAAACTAATCGAAAGAATTAAAATACCGGATGAGTGTGGATTGAAGTCGTTAAAAACACAACTAATAGATATCCTCTAAAAAATGTGCTGTTACATTCTTGGTAGACATGCATAATGTTTTCAGTTCCGGAAAATATCCATCCCCAACAACGAAGGGAATTTCACGTAAGCATGAAATTCCTCCTCCCCAGAATTTCCATTTTTTTAACCACAAAAATAGCCCCTCAACCCTTTAGAATTCCCTTAGAATATATACACCCTCCATACCCCCTGGAGAAAATAGCTTCGACAAGAAAGTGCGTTTAAGTTTAAGTAAATATTCCACACACTTGGCCATCTGCATTGCAATCCACTGCTGTTTATTCTCGATCGATCCTAACATCTGAAGATACACACAAAGAAAACATACAGCAATTTCTTTAAGCATTCTTTAACCCATTGACTCCTAGAATTTTCTGGGTCTTGACCCCACACCACCCCTCTGAATTTCCAATACCCTCTGAGGTGAGGGAATGGACATTTTCTGGAACCACAAAATTCCTAATAAAATTGATACTTGATTATCTTGGTCCATCCATTGTTATTCAATATAATTCAATTCAGTTATAAAACCTGTAGTAGCTCTAAAACTCCTCACAGTTTACCTCAAAAAATGACATTTAACACTGGAAGTTGATTGACATGTAATTGCAAATGTACAGAAATAATTATACCGGTAGTTTTTTGTCTATTTTTGCACATCAATCTACATTATATTAGTATTATTAAAGTAAAAAAAGCATTGCTGTCTGTGAAAACAATATATTTCATGATTTTACTGTTTAACCAAGATCATGAAGAAATTTTAAAGCCATTATTGTACATGACCAGCCAAAATTACCAAAGTTTGCCTGGACCAACTGCCAATTTGACTGGCCGAAATATTTTGAACACCTAAATTTCCTCGCCCGCTATGTCCCAAACCTTTACACAGACCACGTCTTTACATGTGTTAGGGCCTGTTCACATGGAGGTGGGTGACAATCTCTCTTTTTTTCTTGACTGCTTTCACATGAGAGGTGGGGTACCTCACTTAGGCAGGTTGCCCGGTCAGCCGTGCTGGGTAATCCGCTTAGCTATATAGGTGGGGCAAGTTTTCTCCATGTAATTGCTGAAGGTGGGGTGGGGTGGGGTGATGCTGGGCATTTATCCATTAGTTTAAACATTTCGCTTAAGCCCGCCAAAACGACATGGCTATCAGCTGCTACAATTCTGGCGAGCATTTCTGCCAAATTCACCTTCAAAACATCCAGGGTAACAGTTTCCCAGAAGAAAATACCGTAAAACATGACAGCACCAGCGACAGTATGGTGTCCGACAATAAAGTTGATCACACCGAAGCCGTTTTTCCTCCCCCAGACATCAACAAATTTAAAATGAAAAGCTTCATCAGATGCAAATGTCACTGAAACATTCATCAGCTCATTTCTGGAAAGAAGTCAAACAAAAATGCTCTAAAAGTCAGGGCATGGACTCCTGAACAGGTGGAGCTTCTACTGTGTTGTTTTATACCGCTATTAAGCATCTTTAAAGAATATTTTAACCTTTACTTATAGCTTAAAAGATGCTACGCAGTTTCTTCAATTCTATTCACTTCTACTGGAATATCCTAAAGGATACAAACTCACATGCGACTTTAATGGAAAGGGTTTTGAGCAGGGCCTGTGGGCAATGTACACAAAGATACGCTAATATTAAGTTTAGCAATTGATTTCTTCTATGAATTTGGCCTTGAAAGGCTCACTGAGCCCGAAAAGCCCTTGAATGAAATGAGCAGTGACTGTAAATAACAGCTCAACAAAGAACGAGCTCTTATTAAGAAAGGTTATGACCAAGTAAAAGAAACAATCTGTAAGCATTTGGAAACCTCACCCCAGCTCCCTGGGGCTATAAATATTGCATGTGAAGGCTAGCTTTCTTTTACCACAGGTAGGTGGGGTACTACCTCCCCTACCTGGGGTCCCCCACATCCATGTGATCAGGCCTTTAGACTGCGTTGTATTTTTCTTGAGGCCATGTGTTTGCCGCCATGTTGGCGGTAAGTAACAAAAGACTTCTAATGAGCTTTCACCGCCACGACTTTTCTAATTTCGGTCTCTTGGGATCCAGTTGTAAATCGTCTCGATTCGCGTGAATGGCTCAATATTTTGAAACAATAGGCCACAAACGAGGAATCAAAATGAAGCTAAGTCCTCAATGGCACCTTAACCAGCCGCACAGACGCGCGCTTCCTTTCAAGATTTGTGGGTAATTTTCTTGCATTGTCTTCGAAATGTTTTGCACTTCCGACTCACTCACCTTAAATCAGATTGCAGAAGCTGCTTAAGAATGTAGAAACCGCGTGAAGTTCTTAGACGAGCTCATGCTACTGTTCCTGTGACTCACCTTCGCTTTCCGCCAGACGGAAATGCAATACTAATAATATACCATGATGCAACAACATGCCCCAGTACTCCCGCAGAACCAGCTGGACTTTTTGCGCACTTCCGCGTTCTGGGATCGAATGGTCCAAGCCGATGAATCCTGCAAAGAGTGGGCTCGTCGGTTTCTTCGATGCAGGATGATCCAGGTGTTCTTGGATCTCGGAATCATTGATGCTTGTTCATTTCCGGATCATTCCGGATCATCCCAAGCGCACAGATGTTTTCTAAAACATTGGCAAGCAAGGCGTGCAAATTTTTTAATGCCAATTTCAATCTAAACTTGGTTCCGAGGCTTATGCGAATAAAACAAACGAAAACAAGAATCATCCCTCAGTCTCGATGCGATTTCTTTTGTTTTAATCCTCCAAGACTCGGAGCCAAGTTGGAATTGAAATGTATGCTGACCAGCATACGAAATGTCAAGTTCTGAATTGGAATGCGTTAGCCTGTGCGACTAGACTGTTCACAGTCCCCTATTTTTCCGTGAGGCCATTATATATCGTAGACGTCGATCATTCAGTTCGACTGGGCCGCCATCTCGGCCTTTTGATGCGAGCGTAACTGGGGAGAGAACAAAATGCTCTTGGGTAGGGGTGGTGGGGTTAATAGCGTGGGGTGACGTGGCGGAAAAAATAGGGATATTTATATATATATTTTTTCCGCCAGCCGTGCCCTCCACCACCTCTACCCACGGGAATTTTGTACTCTGCCCGGTTTCGCTCGCATTAAGGGACCAAGATCCACATCTACGATCGCACGGAAAAATAGGGGACTGTGAACAGTCTACTGTGCGACAGGCGTCCAAAGCAGTAGTGTAGCAGCTGTCATAAGCTACGTTTATTTTATCATTGTAACAGCTGTCATTTTTTTAGGGCTAGGGGCATTTTTCTGTTGTTTGTTCTATTGTACTCTCAAAGGGTTGCAAGCCATCCATGTGAGACCTTACGAGAGCTGCTACATCACCCGTCCCAAGGGGAGGGAAAGGGGAAAGAAGAGCAGTTGAATCAGCAGTTGAAGCATTTAGATTCGTCTCTTTCCTTTCATTAACTATGTTGTTCCTTTTTGTCTTTTATTTTATTGTTCTTGTTATGCGCGCGCTATTTTTGTTTTCCGCGTATTTCATATTTAAATTGTAACGCAAGTTTTGACGCGTAATTTGTAAAGTACCTTAATATAGAATTCAAATGTACAATCGTTAAAAGCTCATTTGCAACTGAAGATGACAAGAGAATGTCGACATATGTCTTGTTAATTGAAAACTGTCATTTCGTTATTGAGAATTATCATCACTCTGCTGTCTTTACGTCCTTTTGTAGCTCTAGTTCACCTTTATTATCTAAACGTATGCACTTTGATAGGTGTAGACGGTTTACAAGAGCACGTTGGTCTTTTTATCATGTTTCTCTGTTGCCGCTGTCATCTTTTCTTGAAGTTCCTTTGGGCCGTTATCCAGTAACGTTTCTGCAGTAATTGCCAACTCTTCACTTGAAGTCCTTCTACCTTCTAGATCTTTACTAATTTGGGTGGGGTTGGCGACAAAACTTAAATGATCTTAGAAATGGCTGTTGCTACGATGATGTTCATGAGAATTTTGAACGCCTTGTTTATCACTATGAACTTCTAAATCATCACTTGCAGGTGGAATTATGTCTTCTTTATCCTCGTGAACGTTTACTGTTTGGGTTGATGGCTCCTGGGATCTGACATTTGGATTGTCTATTCGTTGGCCATTTCCTGCGGCATCTATAAATTAATCCATGAAATAATGTGCTTAGAAGCTTAACAGCATGACAAATGTTCTTCTGGTTGCATTTAAAATATCTAGCTTGTAGGCCATGTTTGCGAAACAAATGATTCAAAGTAACACACCTCATTGAAGACTCCTACCTGACAAGGACCTCACCTAGCCATACAGATATTGGCCGTTTTCACACTAGAAGACGACCAAATCCTCTGGACGGACAAATCGTCTCAGATGAACAAATCGTCTGATGTGCAAGCGGGACGAACAAATTTTTCGAGGAAAAAATCGCTTCATATTTGGCCGTCTGGAAAGACGATTTCTCCCAGGCAATTTGCCCGTCGAGACGAACAAGTCGACGACAGTACGACATAAATTCATATCAGACGGACAAATGCCAGACGATTTGTTCGTCCTTTATCCATTCTGACACACTACAGTTTTACAGTGCTCGGTGTATAATCAAAATAGAACTTTCTTCCAAAGGCGTCAAAATACCCAAATTAAAATATTCTCACATAATGCTGTGAGGTGCCTTACCTGGTATTTTTGAGAGATACTCCTTGCATGCCAGGTAATCGGCTTCTGAAATGGTTGCTTTCAATTTAATGGACTCCACATTGAATTTTCTCTTGATATCATCCGTCACTAGAAGGTTCTCTGCCATGCGATCTAGCTGACCAGAACGATACTCTTGCCATAGATGTTCGAGACTTTCCAGTGTTAGGCATTTGACTTCTATTCTTAAAGTATCTTCACCTGGTGTTACAGCATGAATCAAATTCAGAGGCTGAGTGTTCTGAGATTGTTCCTCAGTAGGAACACTAGCTGCCATTGCTTCTGCCCCTGCCTCCAAGAAATTTTCAGGTGCTGCTTGTTCCATTCCTTGCTGAATAGTATGTTCTGCTTGTGTGTCTCCTAACAGTGAACATATAAGATACAAAACATAGCATCAACGCTTCACTTGAGGCTTGCTCTATCACTAATCTAATATCCGTGTCTGTGCAAAGAACTCTGGGATTGTCAGGAGGCAATGATTGCCCTTGATTGCCCCCCTGACGATGAAAAAACAGCAAAAAAGTGTTGATTTCTCCCCCAAATAGCCTGTTGCGAGTTCGATGTTTTTAGTGGCAGGTAGTTTGTAGTCTAAACAGAACTCAGGGATGTCGGAAACAAAACCAGGGTATTTATTCCAGATGAACGCAGTAACGCCACACAAGACTTCACAACAAGCACACGCTAGGCTTGTAACTACCTTGAACTCCGTCACTCTTGTACAAACACACGGCCTTCGCCTAATATCCACGTAACCTCTCTGTTACACTTCTTCAAACAGGACCTCTGTCAATTCTTTATACGCGACTTTCGTCACACTTCAGTAAACACTACTGACTCACGAGATTATTCTCTCTAAACGCTCCTGGGAAAAACCTCATACACTCCTGGGATAAAACCATTTAACCACCGGTTCACTTATATACCTTACAGCATAACGTTATAGAACTTTCCGGCTAGACTAAATAAAGTAACATTACAATATTAACCATTTACAGCAACAGAAGTAAACAACTAAAAATACACTGTGATGCGACACTAATTAAATATGCTAGAAGATTTGAGACTAAATTAGCATATTCGCGAATTTTTCAAGTACTAGTCTCGCAATAATTTTTCGTAACATAGCCTGAATCCCTTAGGTCACTCGGGAGAGACACGTCTCTCTCTCTGAGTGACCTAACGAGCGGAGGAGGCGGCTGAAATTCAGGTTATCCCCAAAATGGTTTTTTAGATGTTGAAACAACTATTCGCTATACATTTCCTTCTGCCGACTAGCAATGTTTGATCATGTTTGTCCCCTGACAATCCCAGAGTTCGGCATAACAAGGGTGTCCGATTACTGGCAACTCATTCATTGGGAGAGAAGTTGCCATAACCGAGTGTGTACTGGGTTGAAGATTCAAGTTTGAGCCCAGACTAGAGTCAGACCCTTTATCCCAAAAGGTGAGGAATCCGATATGAAAAGGTTTGGAATAATCATCGTCTCACTTCCAAGGGATGCAAATCAAAGATATAGGTCTCACTTAGGGTGTTCAGGAAGAAACTCTTCTATTTTTAGCTGTCAAACTGTCTTTTAGGCTGCCCTCAGAGTTATATAGCGATTGAAAAACGGTCTTACTTCTTTTTTGAAGCTAAATTTCTGCCGTTCTCACAAGTCAAGTCTACTGACCCAGGGACCCATTTCTCGAAGCTCCCGGTAATTACCAAGCCTGTTAAGCTCTTTTCCTTTCCATTCCAGATGGGAGTCTCAAAAGTTTTGAAAATGATACAGTAAAGTTATCAGCTAAAGAAACAAAAATCGACTTCATTAGAGGCCAGAACACAC
>JAHPZR010046900.1:0-12500 GCA_019787425.1 Platygyra sinensis | reverse complement strand
CGAAAGACCCAGTAACTCAATGGTAATGAAATCATATTTTGAGATCAAAGTCTCAAGAAAAGTAGGGTGTGTTCTGGCCTCTAATGAAGTCGATTTTTGTTTCTTTAGCTGATAACTTTACTGTATCATTTTCAAAACTTTTGAGACTCCCATCTGGAATGGAAAGGAAAAGAGCTTAACAGGCTTGGTAATTACCGGGAGCTTCGAGAAATGGGTCCCTGGGTCAGTAGACTTGACTTGTGAGAACGGCAGAAATTTAGCTTCAAAAAAGAAGTAAGACCGTTTTTCAATCGCTATATAACTCTGAGGGCAGCCTAAAAGACAGTTTGACAGCTAAAAATAGAAGAGTTTCTTCCTGAACACCCTAAGTGAGACCTATATCTTTGATTTGCATCCCTTGGAAGTGAGACGATGATTATTCCAAACCTTTTCATATCGGATTCCTCACCTTTTGGGATAAAGGGTCTGACTCTAGTCTGGGCTCAAACTTGAATCTTCAACCCAGTACACACTCGGTTATGGCAACTTCTCTCCCAATGAATGAGTTGCCAGTAATCGGACACCCTTGTTATGCCGAACTCTGGGATTGTCAGGGGACAAACATGATCAAACATTGCTAGTCGGCAGAAGGAAATGTATAGCGAATAGTTGTTTCAACATCTAAAAAACCATTTTGGGGATAACCTGAATTTCAGCCGCCTCCTCCGCTCGTTAGGTCACTCAGAGAGAGAGACGTGTCTCTCCCGAGTGACCTAAGGGATTCAGGCTATGTTACGAAAAATTATTGCGAGACTAGTACTTGAAAAATTCGCGAATATGCTAATTTAGTCTCAAATCTTCTAGCATATTTAATTAGTGTCGCATCACAGTGTATTTTTAGTTGTTTACTTCTGTTGCTGTAAATGGTTAATATTGTAATGTTACTTTATTTAGTCTAGCCGGAAAGTTCTATAACGTTATGCTGTAAGGTATATAAGTGAACCGGTGGTTAAATGGTTTTATCCCAGGAGTGTATGAGGTTTTTCCCAGGAGCGTTTAGAGAGAATAATCTCGTGAGTCAGTAGTGTTTACTGAAGTGTGACGAAAGTCGCGTATAAAGAATTGACAGAGGTCCTGTTTGAAGAAGTGTAACAGAGAGGTTACGTGGATATTAGGCGAAGGCCGTGTGTTTGTACAAGAGTGACGGAGTTCAAGGTAGTTACAAGCCTAGCGTGTGCTTGTTGTGAAGTCTTGTGTGGCGTTACTGCGTTCATCTGGAATAAATACCCTGGTTTTGTTTCCGACATCCCTGAGTTCTGTTTAGACTACAAACTACCTGCCACTAAAAACATCGAACTCGCAACAGGCTATTTGGGGGAGAAATCAACACTTTTTTGCTGTTTTTTCATCGTCAGGGGGGCAATCAAGGGCAATCATTGCCTCCTGACAATCCCAGAGTTCTTTGCACAGACACGGATATTAGATTAGTGATAGAGCAAGCCTCAAGTGAAGCGTTGATGCTATGTTTTGTATCTTATATGTTCACTGTTAGGAGACACACAAGCAGAACATACTATTCAGCAAGGAATGGAACAAGCAGCACCTGAAAATTTCTTGGAGGCAGGGGCAGAAGCAATGGCAGCTAGTGTTCCTACTGAGGAACAATCTCAGAACACTCAGCCTCTGAATTTGATTCATGCTGTAACACCAGGTGAAGATACTTTAAGAATAGAAGTCAAATGCCTAACACTGGAAAGTCTCGAACATCTATGGCAAGAGTATCGTTCTGGTCAGCTAGATCGCATGGCAGAGAACCTTCTAGTGACGGATGATATCAAGAGAAAATTCAATGTGGAGTCCATTAAATTGAAAGCAACCATTTCAGAAGCCGATTACCTGGCATGCAAGGAGTATCTCTCAAAAATACCAGGTAAGGCACCTCACAGCATTATGTGAGAATATTTTAATTTGGGTATTTTGACGCCTTTGGAAGAAAGTTCTATTTTGATTATACACCGAGCACTGTAAAACTGTAGTGTGTCAGAATGGATAAAGGACGAACAAATCGTCTGGCATTTGTCCGTCTGATATGAATTTATGTCGTACTGTCGTCGACTTGTTCGTCTCGACGGGCAAATTGCCTGGGAGAAATCGTCTTTCCAGACGGCCAAATATGAAGCGATTTTTTCCTCGAAAAATTTGTTCGTCCCGCTTGCACATCAGACGATTTGTTCATCTGAGACGATTTGTCCGTCCAGAGGATTTGGTCGTCTTCTAGTGTGAAAACGGCCAATATCTGTATGGCTAGGTGAGGTCCTTGTCAGGTAGGAGTCTTCAATGAGGTGTGTTACTTTGAATCATTTGTTTCGCAAACATGGCCTACAAGCTAGATATTTTAAATGCAACCAGAAGAACATTTGTCATGCTGTTAAGCTTCTAAGCACATTATTTCATGGATTAATTTATAGATGCCGCAGGAAATGGCCAACGAATAGACAATCCAAATGTCAGATCCCAGGAGCCATCAACCCAAACAGTAAACGTTCACGAGGATAAAGAAGACATAATTCCACCTGCAAGTGATGATTTAGAAGTTCATAGTGATAAACAAGGCGTTCAAAATTCTCATGAACATCATCGTAGCAACAGCCATTTCTAAGATCATTTAAGTTTTGTCGCCAACCCCACCCAAATTAGTAAAGATCTAGAAGGTAGAAGGACTTCAAGTGAAGAGTTGGCAATTACTGCAGAAACGTTACTGGATAACGGCCCAAAGGAACTTCAAGAAAAGATGACAGCGGCAACAGAGAAACATGATAAAAAGACCAACGTGCTCTTGTAAACCGTCTACACCTATCAAAGTGCATACGTTTAGATAATAAAGGTGAACTAGAGCTACAAAAGGACGTAAAGACAGCAGAGTGATGATAATTCTCAATAACGAAATGACAGTTTTCAATTAACAAGACATATGTCGACATTCTCTTGTCATCTTCAGTTGCAAATGAGCTTTTAACGATTGTACATTTGAATTCTATATTAAGGTACTTTACAAATTACGCGTCAAAACTTGCGTTACAATTTAAATATGAAATACGCGGAAAACAAAAATAGCGCGCGCATAACAAGAACAATAAAATAAAAGACAAAAAGGAACAACATAGTTAATGAAAGGAAAGAGACGAATCTAAATGCTTCAACTGCTGATTCAACTGCTCTTCTTTCCCCTTTCCCTCCCCTTGGGACGGGTGATGTAGCAGCTCTCGTAAGGTCTCACATGGATGGCTTGCAACCCTTTGAGAGTACAATAGAACAAACAACAGAAAAATGCCCCTAGCCCTAAAAAAATGACAGCTGTTACAATGATAAAATAAACGTAGCTTATGACAGCTGCTACACTACTGCTTTGGACGCCTGTCGCACAGTAGACTGTTCACAGTCCCCTATTTTTCCGTGCGATCGTAGATGTGGATCTTGGTCCCTTAATGCGAGCGAAACCGGGCAGAGTACAAAATTCCCGTGGGTAGAGGTGGTGGAGGGCACGGCTGGCGGAAAAAATATATATATAAATATCCCTATTTTTTCCGCCACGTCACCCCACGCTATTAACCCCACCACCCCTACCCAAGAGCATTTTGTTCTCTCCCCAGTTACGCTCGCATCAAAAGGCCGAGATGGCGGCCCAGTCGAACTGAATGATCGACGTCTACGATATATAATGGCCTCACGGAAAAATAGGGGACTGTGAACAGTCTAGTCGCACAGGCTAACGCATTCCAATTCAGAACTTGACATTTCGTATGCTGGTCAGCATACATTTCAATTCCAACTTGGCTCCGAGTCTTGGAGGATTAAAACAAAAGAAATCGCATCGAGACTGAGGGATGATTCTTGTTTTCGTTTGTTTTATTCGCATAAGCCTCGGAACCAAGTTTAGATTGAAATTGGCATTAAAAAATTTGCACGCCTTGCTTGCCAATGTTTTAGAAAACATCTGTGCGCTTGGGATGATCCGGAATGATCCGGAAATGAACAAGCATCAATGATTCCGAGATCCAAGAACACCTGGATCATCCTGCATCGAAGAAACCGACGAGCCCACTCTTTGCAGGATTCATCGGCTTGGACCATTCGATCCCAGAACGCGGAAGTGCGCAAAAAGTCCAGCTGGTTCTGCGGGAGTACTGGGGCATGTTGTTGCATCATGGTATATTATTAGTATTGCATTTCCGTCTGGCGGAAAGCGAAGGTGAGTCACAGGAACAGTAGCATGAGCTCGTCTAAGAACTTCACGCGGTTTCTACATTCTTAAGCAGCTTCTGCAATCTGATTTAAGGTGAGTGAGTCGGAAGTGCAAAACATTTCGAAGACAATGCAAGAAAATTACCCACAAATCTTGAAAGGAAGCGCGCGTCTGTGCGGCTGGTTAAGGTGCCATTGAGGACTTAGCTTCATTTTGATTCCTCGTTTGTGGCCTATTGTTTCAAAATATTGAGCCATTCACGCGAATCGAGACGATTTACAACTGGATCCCAAGAGACCGAAATTAGAAAAGTCGTGGCGGTGAAAGCTCATTAGAAGTCTTTTGTTACTTACCGCCAACATGGCGGCAAACACATGGCCTCAAGAAAAATACAACGCAGTCTAAAGGCCTGATCACATGGATGTGGGGGACCCCAGGTAGGGGAGGTAGTACCCCACCTACCTGTGGTAAAAGAAAGCTAGCCTTCACATGCAATATTTATAGCCCCAGGGAGCTGGGGTGAGGTTTCCAAATGCTTACAGATTGTTTCTTTTACTTGGTCATAACCTTTCTTAATAAGAGCTCGTTCTTTGTTGAGCTGTTATTTACAGTCACTGCTCATTTCATTCAAGGGCTTTTCGGGCTCAGTGAGCCTTTCAAGGCCAAATTCATAGAAGAAATCAATTGCTAAACTTAATATTAGCGTATCTTTGTGTACATTGCCCACAGGCCCTGCTCAAAACCCTTTCCATTAAAGTCGCATGTGAGTTTGTATCCTTTAGGATATTCCAGTAGAAGTGAATAGAATTGAAGAAACTGCGTAGCATCTTTTAAGCTATAAGTAAAGGTTAAAATATTCTTTAAAGATGCTTAATAGCGGTATAAAACAACACAGTAGAAGCTCCACCTGTTCAGGAGTCCATGCCCTGACTTTTAGAGCATTTTTGTTTGACTTCTTTCCAGAAATGAGCTGATGAATGTTTCAGTGACATTTGCATCTGATGAAGCTTTTCATTTTAAATTTGTTGATGTCTGGGGGAGGAAAAACGGCTTCGGTGTGATCAACTTTATTGTCGGACACCATACTGTCGCTGGTGCTGTCATGTTTTACGGTATTTTCTTCTGGGAAACTGTTACCCTGGATGTTTTGAAGGTGAATTTGGCAGAAATGCTCGCCAGAATTGTAGCAGCTGATAGCCATGTCGTTTTGGCGGGCTTAAGCGAAATGTTTAAACTAATGGATAAATGCCCAGCATCACCCCACCCCACCCCACCTTCAGCAATTACATGGAGAAAACTTGCCCCACCTATATAGCTAAGCGGATTACCCAGCACGGCTGACCGGGCAACCTGCCTAAGTGAGGTACCCCACCTCTCATGTGAAAGCAGTCAAGAAAAAAAGAGAGATTGTCACCCACCTCCATGTGAACAGGCCCTAACACATGTAAAGACGTGGTCTGTGTAAAGGTTTGGGACATAGCGGGCGAGGAAATTTAGGTGTTCAAAATATTTCGGCCAGTCAAATTGGCAGTTGGTCCAGGCAAACTTTGGTAATTTTGGCTGGTCATGTACAATAATGGCTTTAAAATTTCTTCATGATCTTGGTTAAACAGTAAAATCATGAAATATATTGTTTTCACAGACAGCAATGCTTTTTTTACTTTAATAATACTAATATAATGTAGATTGATGTGCAAAAATAGACAAAAAACTACCGGTATAATTATTTCTGTACATTTGCAATTACATGTCAATCAACTTCCAGTGTTAAATGTCATTTTTTGAGGTAAACTGTGAGGAGTTTTAGAGCTACTACAGGTTTTATAACTGAATTGAATTATATTGAATAACAATGGATGGACCAAGATAATCAAGTATCAATTTTATTAGGAATTTTGTGGTTCCAGAAAATGTCCATTCCCTCACCTCAGAGGGTATTGGAAATTCAGAGGGGTGGTGTGGGGTCAAGACCCAGAAAATTCTAGGAGTCAATGGGTTAAAGAATGCTTAAAGAAATTGCTGTATGTTTTCTTTGTGTGTATCTTCAGATGTTAGGATCGATCGAGAATAAACAGCAGTGGATTGCAATGCAGATGGCCAAGTGTGTGGAATATTTACTTAAACTTAAACGCACTTTCTTGTCGAAGCTATTTTCTCCAGGGGGTATGGAGGGTGTATATATTCTAAGGGAATTCTAAAGGGTTGAGGGGCTATTTTTGTGGTTAAAAAAATGGAAATTCTGGGGAGGAGGAATTTCATGCTTACGTGAAATTCCCTTCGTTGTTGGGGATGGATATTTTCCGGAACTGAAAACATTATGCATGTCTACCAAGAATGTAACAGCACATTTTTTAGAGGATATCTATTAGTTGTGTTTTTAACGACTTCAATCCACACTCATCCGGTATTTTAATTCTTTCGATTAGTTTGAAGCAGACATTTCATGGCTTAATTTATTCCACATCAAACAGTACATGCAAGAAGAAAAAGAAATCAACAGTCTTCAAACTGTGTGTATGGACCTTGAATCTGAGCTCCGTGAGGAACAGAAGAAAGATGACAAGAGCATTAGGGACACACTGAATGAATGTAAGAATGAAGAAGGAAATATCGGCAGTGAGCTGGATGATTTTGCAACAGTTAACACCTCTTTGACAAGTTTGTTTATTAGTTTTAGTTGTCATGCATGAAATGACCATCAATATCAATGATATTTCAATGTTGGAAACTAACTTTTGACAGAACTCTCCATTCTAATGATTCTGACTCTCAAAATCCACTTGTCTGGTATAAATTATTATTTTCACTTGCCTACAAAAGATGCCTCCCTCTCCCCTCCCCCCCCCCCAAAAAAAAAAAAAAAAAAAAAATGCCTGCAATTATTTAGAAACAGTAAATTTTCGTTATCTTGTAAATGTGAAGGCCTAGCTTGCCATCTCATGTTGAGCTTACTTGTTCTGGTCCATTTGTGAGATACGCCTTCTTAGGATCACCATCTGATTATACTTTTTTACCCTCATTTTTATCTTCACCTTGAGACACTCCTTGGAAATTTTTCCACATTGCTGTAGTTTTAACTGAAAAACAGCTCAAAGGACATGCAGCTGGCAGTACCAAATTCATGTAGATCCCAAGAATCAGGTCATTGGTCGAGTTTACAATCAACTTGTTGGCACGTGGAAGACTGAGTAGGTTTTTTTTTCCGTCCGTGAAAAGTTGCACCATGAAGTAAAAAAAATTGTTGCTTATTTGAAAGGCTTTTCAAAGTGAAGAAGAATGGCATTTTCCATATTTGAATATCTTTTTTTTGTTTTAGAGATATTCACGTTGCTGTAATATGCACATAAGGAAAGTGATGATATCATCAATGCCATTTCAACAGTAAAATACTGAATCCGGAATATCGGAATATCTCCAGAAATATTGCAGCAATGTTCTTCAAACTTGGCACCTGAAATGTAGACTGACTATGTTGTTGCCATGGCAACACTCTTGGCTCCAGGCTTTTTCTGTGAAAAACCAAATATCCCCACATGTAGCCTTTAAAAGTGGGACATACGGTCTTGCTCAGAATGCACATGGTTCCCATATTGTCTTACCTCTTTCCATTAGATTGTGGCAAGTGGGAATTTTAGTCTCAATTAAAAAAAGACTAGAGGCCAGTTCCTAAAAGGAGGAATACACCTTCCACATGAAAAACTTACACGTCAGGATAAAAACAATTTATCCTCTTTTGTTTGAAATATGGTCTTACTAGTTACACCTACCACCCTTCAGCTTCCCACCAGGGTGGTCACTGATATATTTTAAGTTTCCCCCACATCAGAATGTGTCACAATTCATACCACTGAATTTAACCTAGCAGCGACTCACAATGTCATGTAGAGTTCAACTGCAACCTCAATTTCACTGCCGTTGGTTGCCTCCAAACGATTGATCTTTGTGGGATCAAACATAACCTCAGGCTTAATCCAGATGAAACTGTCAGCTCATTCCCTAATTACATTCTCTTTTTATTCTTGTCCCCAACCATTAACTTGATATCAATAATGTGAGGCTTTAAGCTTCTTTTACTCTAGCCCAAGTACATGCCTCTTGCGTGTCCAGGACAACCCCGTACCACTCTCCCACATAAACTGTCTTTCATTGTGTATGACATCAAGTAATGGTGTTCTGAAGACCATATTCTCAAAAATATCATTTTGTTCGGGACAGGGTTGCCATCTGCAATAACTACATTCGATGACAGTACCCAGAAACTAAGCACATTATTTTACGGATTCATTTACAGATGCTGCAGGAAATGGCCAACAAGTTGACAATCCAACTGGCACATTGCAAGAGCCATCATCCCAAACAGGAAATGTTTATGATGAGGAAGAAGCTATAATTGCACATGCAAGTGATAAATTCACACATGATGATACTTTGGGAACTTCTGCTGATAAACATGGTAGTGAATACACTCGTAGACATCGTCGTCGCAGCAAAAGCCATTCCTCAGCACCTTGTACTCCTGTTGGCAACACCACTAGAAATTGTATTGATCAAAATCATACAAGGACCTCAAGTAAAGCCACAGTTAACCCTCTACAAAAGGTAAGTTTATAAGTTTTAGTCACTGTGCACTCTGCCATCAGTAGTTTTTCTGAGGAAATCTCAACTCAGCAGACCTGCCAACTCTCATGGTTCTCTTGGAGTCTCACATTTTTTTGTCATTTCGCACGGTCTCATGACAAGGCATTTTGAAACTTCTTAAATGCCCCCAACAGACGAACTATACACCCGATATTGAAATGGTAACACTTTAGGCTGCTCTAGTCTTCCTTGGCCTTTATTTTTGAAGGTGTGGTGGCCTTATAGTTTGTGGGCTGGACTCCACGTTGAGCAGTCTAGCATAGAGCCCAGGTGGGGGACATAAATGAAGGAAGGAACAGACTAGTGATGTCTGTGGCAGGTTTCTTCAGAGTGTGGCTGATCGATCTCCATTTCTGCCTCCATATGGTAGTAATGTTCTCCTTTTTACACTGCGCATGCCACAACTCGTCATTGGAGGTCTTACTTGGCCAGCACACCCCTAAGATGTACTGGAGCTTAGCGTTGGTTAAGGTCTGGCGAAGGGCGATGATCTCCTTTGTTAGTCTCAGGGTTTCAGCTCCATGAAGCAGATATGATTTCATATTGGAATTGAAGGTCCTTATCTTTATTCGTAGAGCAATAAACTTTGATCTCCCTATTGGTCTTACCATGAAGAAAGCAGCTTGCCCCTTTCTGCACCTGGCCTCAACATCTTCCTCAGTGGTGATGATAAGGCTACCAAGGTATGTGAAGACTGTTACCTGCTCCAGGATCTCTCCTGCACAGTTGATGTTGCCAGTGGTTGATTTGGGCCAAATTCTCATCTCCTTATGGTATTGATTGCATTTATCTTGAGCCTGACCCTGGCAGCTTGTTCTTGCAGCAACTGGAAGTTCTGTTGCATGTGGGCGACCTTCTGGCTCAACAAAATCAAGTCTTGTGCAAAGTCTAAGTCCTCTAACTTCTGCAGCAGGGTAAGTTGGATCCCTGTCTCATTATCACCAGCGGCTTGATGAGATACCCAGTCTAGTGGTATGAGGAAGAGAAGTGAGCTTAGCAGGCACACCATATTCCTGCTGAAGGGCTCTGTCGTATTACCACCATGCAAATCCCTTGGTTTTAAGCCACTGTAAAAGACCCAATCATTCTCACAATTTTCTCAGAGATCCTGTAGTGCAGCATGATCTTTCAGAGCACCTCACGATCCACATAATCAGGTGCTGTGTCAAAGGCCATTCCAAGGCCATTCCAAGGGCTGCTCTCAGGATAATCCTCAGTGTAGCAATCTGATCACATCAGGAACTCTCATTGCAACACCCTGCTTGCATGTTGTGAAGTCTTTCCTCGAAAGAATCCTTCATCCTCTCTAAAATGATCTTACAATAAGACCTTTGCTTGCAACAGAGAGGAGCATAATGTCTGAATTATCCAGGGAGTGGAACAGATCTCGTTTAGCCAGGAGCCCCAGCTTGCAATCCTGGGGATGACTTCCTCATTGTATATGTTATTTAGGAGGGAATGGAGAGGCTTGAATGAAACCAGTCCTTCCTCCTTCCAGGCCTCTGGGGATGTTGTCACACCCCGGTGGGGGGGGGGGGAGGGGGTACTTGACCCATGTTTGGGTATAGGGGTGCCGCCGAGGGTTTGAAATCCTGACCCTGTTTAGGACAAAAATACGCTAAAAACCCTACCCTGTGTAGGACAGCAACCTCCATTTTAAGACCCTGTTTAGGACAAGTGACAAAATGTACACTCGCTGGTTTTACAGGAATTTACACTGTTTAATAATTCATTCAAATCGGAGAAATCATGCTCGATGTGTCTAAAACCAAGTTGTTGCGTCTCTACACTTAAACTAAACAAAAAGCCGTCAAGCATTAAGCTCTAAATTAGTTAGCGTAAAAAAATGTTGTCATTGCATCCATAGAAAGGTGATTTTTTAATAGCAAATCAAATAGGAATGATTTCTTCGATGTATAATGAATAAGTGGAACTTATTTTTAAGGTTAATTTTATTTTGATTAAAGCACTAATAGACCTTTCACAGAGAAAAATATCCCTAAACAATGTATATATACCAGCGGGATCCCTCATGTCTGCACGACACAGTGACATCTTTCTTTCATCGCGTTATCCAAGACAAAGAAACTAGACCTACCATATGTCGGTTTACTCAGTTGATATTGCGCAAATCAGGAAAAAAAGATGCGTCGTTTTTCTGCTGCTCAATTGCATGCTCTTTCAACTTCTTGCAGGCTCCAGGTCGCAGGCTAAGAAAAGAAAGAGACTGCTCGCAGTCTGAGTTAAAGTCTCTCGGCTCGTAATACCATACCCTGTTTAGGACAGGTTCTAACCTGTGTAGGACAGAGGCAAGTCGAATTGTATATCCTGTTTAGGACAGCGAGGCCAAAAAACCATACCCTATTCAGCGGCACGTCCCCGTATAGCCCAAATAAGGGAGTACCCCCCTCCCCCCCGGGTGTCACACCCAGCATCTTTCCCGTTTTTCACAGTTTTCAACTGTCTCTTGACCTCCGCCCTGGTGTAGTGTCTTACTCGGATGCCTATATTTGCACTGTATTTCAAGTTATTGTCTTCTAGCCAGCTCCACCATGTTCTGCTGTGGCCATACGGCCAATCTGGTTCTCTGAGGTCCCTTCAGGAGATCTCCATGTGCGCTTGTGAGATTTCTTGCATGGGAAGAGTGTTTGCCTGATTACAAGTCCATTTGATGCACAGAACATTTCACCGTTCTCATTGACCACTTCCCATACATGCTTCTCATTTCCTACTGTCTGAGCTTATCTCTGCATTAATGAGGCTGATAATCACGATAAGGTTTCTTGTCTTTCTTTTGTTGAAGGCAGTATGAAGCTGGTGGTAATAGTCTTCTTTCACTTCCTCCTCAGCCTCATTGGTTGTTGCAAAGACTTGAATGATTGTGGTGTTCTGGCACTTAAATCTAGCTGGGAAAATTCGCTCAAACATTGGTTCCCATACCTTCAAGCTCTTTCTGACCTCCTCTGACAAGATCAATTTTGTGTGACACGTAACCTTTTTTCGTGTGGTGCATCATCACCATCTAGACCAGAATAGAGTACTATCTCTCCAGTTATCAAATGGACCTTCCCGTTTGATAATTAACTCTCCATCTTGTTTCACTAACTCCCAGAATAGCATGTTCTAGCATTCTCATTTCCTTGGCAGCTTGGTATAGGGTTGCTATTTGCTCAAATTTCATGACATTAACTATGTCAATATGTTTCCAAGTGTCTCTATGTTTCTTTATTAACTATGAGAACATGTTTCTCAGCGTATTATTTCACGGATTAATCTACAGATGCCTCAGGAAATGGCCAACAAGTTGATGGCATATCACAGGAGCGGGTACTCCAAACAGGAAACACTCATGATAAGGAAAAAGCTATAGTTCCTCACGCAAGTGATAAATTTGCACACGATGAGCCTTTAGGAGCTTGTTCTGAGAAACAAGACAGTCAACGTTCTCGTAGACGTCGTCATCGAAGCAAAAGCCATTCCTCAGGGAGTTGTGCTGCTATTGGCAACCCCACCCAAAGTGTTAAAGACCAAGAACATAGAGGGACTTCATGTAAAGCAACAACTAACACCTCTAGGAAAGGTAAAGTTTATTAGTTAATATTGTATTTCAGTCTGTCACCAATAATGTTCCTAAGAGATG
>JAHPZR010046899.1:0-34664 GCA_019787425.1 Platygyra sinensis | reverse complement strand
TGTTGTTAAGATAAAATCATGCCATCAGGGTCGCTCTATGATAGAAAAGGAAACGGATTTTGAGAAATAGCTTCTTCTCTGCTCAGCGGTGTTGGTCACCCTGAATTTGATGCTAATTAACAAACATGAAAGTCAATGATTAGTGGCAAAGAAAACTAACAAATGACACTCCATTCTAGTACTAGTGTGAACTGGTCAGTCTTCATGTATATTTGCTCGAATCTTGATCAACAACTATAAAAGCCGCTAGATTGCAGATCAAAAGCTATCGGTTACTGTTCATGTTTTTTTTTTTCAATCTAAACTGAGAATATATCAGTCTCAGAACAGATCTAAAAGCTTCAGACAGTTTAGAACTCAACTCAAAAGTAATTGATTACGGGCTTAATTGCAGCAATTTCATTCTCTCGGAGAAAGATTTGTTACGTTTAGAGCAATGGGCAACTAATGTAGCCATTATGATCATTATGTCAATGTTTGCAAAAAATCTCCTCGAGGTAACAAACACGTTTCCAAAAATTGCCAAACTGCAATGGCTCTGCAGCACAGAAACGCTAAACTTAAACTTTATCTGCATTACTACTTTTCATTTTAAAATGTTGAAAAAAACAAACCTACATTCACTTCCAATGTTAGAGAGACAGAGACAGCAGGACCCCAGCAGCAATACAGCGAGAAGTTCACAGTGAGACTGAGACGAACTGGAGTATGTGGACACTACAGATGCAGGCGCAACTTGACGTGAGGAGCAGATGACGTCAACTAAAAATACTCTCTAGTGTCTGTCTCGTTGGCAATTAGAAGTCTCAAAGAATGTCGCAATCAAACAGGAACAAGTTGTAAAGAATTAAATTGACATTTAATCTATTCCTCTTTCAGGGGTGTGGCTCTCACTTGGTAAACATTACGGTAAACAGAGCAGAAGCTATTTAAAACCCAGCCCTGAAAACTTAAGACGATGATAACCGATACATGAGAAGCACGAAGGAGCTAATGTACGTCCTTGTGCTGGGATCTGACGAGACATTTTTGATATGCTGAAGATGTTGTTTCTCGATTCTTTTAGAAACTGCGATTTAAATCTAGAGATAAATGGGCTGGCAATTACATATTCCTTCTGTAAAATGTTGACGAGTTGAATAAACTTTGATGTAGTAAATAAGTTTCTGGAGAACGATTTCAACAAAAACATTGCAAGTATCGCATAAGAAGACAGTCTCAAAATTTATCAGACATCTAAATGTGTCGGTTTCACGCTTGATGAGCTCTTATTAGCAGCTAGCGCAAGTTACAAGTTTTACTGAAAACACACGTCCTTCCTCAGGCGTAAGCTAGATACGAACGTGAAAAATTCGTCCAGACCTTTTAATCTAATTTTGTTACATCATTGACATCATCAGATCGTGTTCCACTACTTTAAGCCAAGATTTACATGTAATTAGACATGTTACACCAGTTTTGTAACCATTATATTGAACTCGTCTGTGAACTGTTTTGTTTTTAAAATGAAGCAGTATCGGAGAAAGCAAAATTTATTGCGCTCGAGTTCACTTTGGCTAATAACTCGGGCTTTCCAAAGAAAGCCGCAATTAAACAGGAAGAAGCTGTCAACAATTAAATTGACATTTAATCCATTCCTCTTTCAAGGGTGTAGCTCTCACGTAGCAAAAATTACGGTAAACAGAGCAGAAGCTATTTGAAACACAGCCCTGAAAACCTTAGACAATGATAACTGATACATGAGAAGACGAAGGAGCTAATGTACGTTATGCCGGGATCTGACGAAACATTCTTTATACCCTGACGAATTAGAAGTTGTTTCTCGATTCTTTGAGAGACTGAGATTTAAATCAAGAGATAAATAGAGCCGTCAATTACATATTCCTTCTGTAAAATGTTTAAGAGTTGAATCAAACTTTGATGAAGAAAATAAGTTTCCGGAAAACGATTGCAGCTAAAACATTTCAAGTATCGCATGAGAAGACAGTTTCAAGATTCATCAGACATCCAAATAGGTTGGTTTCACACTTGAATACTGATGAGCTCTTTTTAGCAGTTAGCGCGAATTACAAGGTTTAAAACAAATGTCCTTCCTCAGGCGTGAGCCAGATACAAACGTGAAAAATTAATCCTGTTAATCTCATGTTGATACATCGTTGATTTCATCACATTGTGTTCCTTTACTTTAAGGCAAGATTTGTTAACAGCGTTACTGAAGACTTAATTAGACCAGTTTTGTATCCATTATATTGGACTCGTCGTCTATGAACTGTTACATACATAGTAGAATTTATTGCGCTGGAGTTCACTTTGGCTAATTTCTAAGAACTCTGTTTTATCCGTTTGTCTTTCACTATTTTCTATAAACAAAGTGCTTCAGTTTAGGTGTTGCAAAAACGAAACATGACGAATTCGAAGTTTTAACCAAACGAGTTACGCTTTCTGACTAATTTATATCAAGTTCCAGTCTTTATCACTGAATTGCGCATGATTAATCCGGCAATCAAAACGTTGTTAGAGTGACTGTGGGACGCAGTGTAGTCGAGTGGTTTAGGATGCTGGATTTGTAATCTAGAGGTCTCTGGTTCAGATCCTCCACCCTACTGCTGTCTTGATTTATTCTCGGTGGTCCCGAGTTCAACTCCTCGACCATGTCGACCGCGTTGTGCAAATAGCCAACTGGTCACCCTCTCACCAGTTGGGATTCTTAATAGTTTATGCTATATTTACAATATTTGGTTATTTATTTACAGTGTCCCCAATTAGCACAACAGTGCTACATCCATTAGACACTTAAATAAAGTTTTTATTTATTTATTTCATTTATTCATTGCAGTGATTCCATCAGCAGGGTCACCTGGTGGGTAAAAGAATGACTTACTCCGCCGGTAACAGCTTGTTCTCTGGCCAAAGATATTGGTTACACACTTTAACTCTATCCAGATTAAGACTTATCGTTTCAAAATGCAGAAAACAAACATACATTCACATATGTCAAAAAGAGAAAGATATAAAAGGGTAACTTAACTGGATGTAGATTTACCACGTTCTCAGCCGACGGGCGGATGACGTCAACTGAACAATGGTTTGTTATTTCCTCTTCTACAAGAAGCTTTGATCACGTTTCTGGGAAGTGGCTTTCGCTTAGCAAGACGTTACGTTAAAGAAAACAAAGCTATTTTGAAAACAGTTCTGAGGACAAAAACCATGATAATGAGTTAGCATCACTGACTCTATCAGATAGTGTTTCTTGAGAGGAATTTCTGTGATTTCGTAACTTGTCTAAGAAAAATGACTTCAAATTAGACATGCTACACCAATTTTGCACCCATTATATTGGCCTCGTCCATGATCTGTTTTGTTTTCAAATGAAGCACTATGCGACGAAAGGAAATTTATCGGCACTCAGTTCACTTTGGCTAATTCCAAAGAGCTCGGTTGTGTTCCACTTTTGTCTTTAAACAGAGCGCTTTAGTTTGCACGTTACTGAGACTAATTGTTATTTCAATAAAACTGCAAGTTTCGGCATTAAACGTTTGTTTTTCAAACTAATTGTTAATCGTATTTCTAAGAGTATTATGTAATACTCTTATAGTTATGTAATAGTATTATGTAAGAGTATTATGTAATACAGTATGAATAAAAACTAAGAGTCAATCATAATCATGTTTAACCTTTTGGTGTAGTTTCCGCCCATACTTAAGAAATACATTAATCCCTCACGTTCTTACAATGCGACTCGAATCCAATCACAGAAAATTGTTGTTAAAATGAAATCATGCCATCAGAGTCACATTATGATAGAAAGGGAAAAGAGTTTTGAGAAATAGCTTCTTCTCTGCTCAAAGAGCGGTGTTGGTCACTCTTATTTTGTTGCCAGTTAACAAGCATAAAAGTCAATGATTAGTGACAAGGAAAACTAATAAATGACAGTCTATTTTACTGTGAACTGGTCGGTCTTCATGTATATTTGCTCGAATCTTGATCAACAACTATAAAAGCCGCTAGATTACAGATCAAAAGCTATCGGTTACCGTTCAGTTTTTTCCCTCTCAAAGATTATATTAGTCCCCGGGTATTAGTCTCAGAACAGATCTAAAAGCTTCAGACAGTTTGGAACTCAACTCAAAAGTAATCGATCACGGGCTTAATTACAGCAATTTCATTCTCTCGGTAGAAAAGTTATGTTACGTTTGGAGCAATGGGCAAATGGTGTTGCCATTATGACCGGTTCTGTGGCTCCTCCGGACATTGGTGGAGAGAGTGTCCCGTCAGGTTTGCCCGAACCTTCACCGCCGGAAATGCTGTTCACGCTGTCGGAGCAAGTCCCAGCACGTCCACCATGCCACACGCCAACTCACGCTCGCAGTTCTTGGACAACTTGTCTTCTAGCGTTTCAGATTTATTGTGCACCGGCCAAGGAACTGTTTCCACCGTCTCTCAACTTGATGTGTCCCAGAAGTTCATGACACTTATAGAAGATAAGTTTACTGAAAATTCTCTAGCGTTTTATAAACAGAACTTGTATGAGTATGAACAAGGTACCGCTTCAGCGGTAGTTAAGGGTCGACTAAGGGCACACTTACTATTTTGGGTTGAGATTGGGGCACCTCCTTGGGTCATAGAAACTATCAGGTCAGGGTATGTTATCCCCTTTGAGACTATCCCTCCCGGTGTGTGCTTGTCTAATAACAGATCGGCCCTTGAACATGGTGATTTTGTTTCCTCTGCTGTTTGCGATCTTCTTAAATTTGGTTTGATATCCGAAGTCCTTACACCACCTACAGTCATCAATCCTCTTTCAGTGTCTGTTAATTCAGATAGGAAGCCTAGGCTCATCCTAGATCTCCGTCACGTTAACAGTTATATCCTAAAAGCCAAATTCAAAATGGAAGATTGGAAAGTTTTCCTCCAGTACTTGTCGCGTGGTGGCTAAATGTACAAATCTGATTTGAAATCGGGGTACCACCACATTGATATCTGTCAGCCCATCAACAGTTCTTGAGGGTTGTCCAATACTCCGACAAATTTATGTATAGCATTGTATTGTATTATATCCACATAACAAGAGATTAACAATACAACACAATTGAGAACGTCGCAATACGATAGAATACAATACAATGCTATGCATAACTTTGAGAATAAAAATTAGTGATAAAAATTTTGAATGACGTTTCGATGAATCGTTCATCATTTTCAAATTCGTAAAAACTAAAAGTCAAATTCTTGTGAGTTTTTATATACTAAAAATGTGTGTGAAAGTCTCGTTGCATGTAATTAAAAACACTACAATGCGGAACGTAGAAAGTGATAATTAGGTACTAAATAGTTTTGCTCTGATTGAATCAGATTGAGTGTTCAGCTCAGGTTTCACTTCTTGAATGAAGAGCATTTCGTAAATTAAGCACTCAAATTTGCCACGACATTTCTTAAGAATGGTAAATTGTTCCTGAAGATCTTTGTTTCTCTGATTGTGGGCGTCACGCAGGTGTTTTCCAATAGCAGAGTATTTGTGTTCCTCAATGCGTTGAAAAAGGTGTCGGCGAGTATAGCCAACATAATCTGCATCACACAGATCACATTTGAATTTATAGACAACGCATTGTTGATTTATTAACGGTGGTTTGGCCTCTGCTACTTTGATGTCGTCGGCAATTTTTCTGCTTGTAAACACTGGGCGTAGATCGCTGTTAATTTTCTTTCCAAGATCGCACAGCTCGGTCTCCGTACAACGTCGGCTGATCTTTGATCCTTGAACGGCAGAATAATTCGAACGGGCGCATTTGCTTGAACATCGCGAACTTGTTGTTGATTTCGTGACTCGATGAATCTAGTTATTGTGGAATTAATAAGATTCTCTGGGTACTTCAGTTTTAAAAAGATCCCTTTCAGGTTGTCACATTCTTCAGCAAATAGATCAGGTAAGGATGAGAGACAGTGGGCTCGGTTTAACATAGTCATTAGAAGGGATCGTTTGTAACGGGCATCAACATGGCTTCGACAGTGGAGAAGTAGGCCTTTATTGCCGGGTGTGCTTCGTTTAATGTTGCCAGGAGAAAGCCGTAGCAGTTGGAATATCTTTTACCGCGGCTAAGGTGTCATCTACGTATCTCTTATAGAAAGAAGGTAACTTATCTTCGCTTTCTAGTTTCTCCTCGATCGAACACATAAATGTCTTCGCCATGAGTGGCCCAAGGGGTGACCCCATCGCTACTCCATCAATTTGTTCATAAAGACTGCCGTTGAATTGAAACAGTTGATGTTTTGTAGCCACTAAAAGATATTCCAACTGCTACGGCTTTCCTGGCAACATTAAACGAAGCACACCCGGCAATCACCTTCACCATGGAAGTTGCAAATAACAACAAACTACCTTTCATCGGAATGGAACTCATAAACGGATTGGGAAACAGCTGAAAACCTGTGTCCACAGGAAAACAACAAATAAAGGCCTACTTGTCCACTATCGAAGCCATGTTGATGCCCGTTACAAACGATCCCTTCTAATGACTATGTTAAACCGAGCCCACTGTCTCTCATCCTCACCTGATCTATTTGCTGAAGAATGTGACAGCCTGAAAGGGATCTTTTTAAAACTGAAGTACCCAGAGAATCTTATTAATTCCACAATAACTAGATTCATCGAGTCACGAAATCAACAACAAGTTCGCGATGTTCAAGCAAATGTGCCCGTTCGAATTATTCTGCCGTTCAAGGATCAAAGATCAGCCGACGTTGTACGGAGACAGCTGTCCGATCTTGGAAAGAAAATTAACAGCGATCTACGCCCAGTGTTTACAAGCAGAAAAATTGCCGACGACATCAAAGTAGCAGAGGCCAAACCACCGTTAATAAATCAACAATGCGTTGTCTATAAATTCAAATGTGATCTGTGTGATGCAGATTATGTTGGCTATACTCGCCGACACCTTTTTCAACGCACTGAGGAACACAAATACTCTGCTATTGGAAAACACCTGCGTGACGCCCACAATCAGAGAAACAAAGATCTTCAGAAACAATTTACCATTCTTAAGAAATGTCGTGGCAAATTTGAGTGCTTAATTTACGAAATGCTCTTCATTCAAGAAGTGAAACCTGAGCTGAACACTCAATCTGATTCAATCAGAGCAAAACTATTTAGTACCTAATTATCACTTTCTACGTTCCGCATTGTAGTGTTTTTAATTACATGCAACGAGACTTTCACACACATTTTTAGTATATAAAAAACTCACAAGAATTTGACTTTTAGTTTTTACGAATTTGAAAATGATGAACGATTCATCGAAACGTCATTCAAAATTTTTATCACTAATTTTTATTCTCAATTGTTTATCCAAAGCCTCCGTTATTAGAATGCATAAATTCGTCAGAGTATTGGACAAGTATGCAGTTCTTGGATTTTCAGTGGGCTCTGGCTGGTGCTAAAAACCGATATTTTTGTTTTACTGTTTTACCTTTTGGGCTTTCGTCTGCTCCTTACCTGTTTACAAAGATTTTCCGCCCGCTAGTACGCTATTGGAGAGGCTTAGGAATTCATTTAGTCCTTTATTTAGATGACGGAGCTGGCTGCGAAAAAGATTTTCTCTCGACACAACACTGTTCCGACATTGTTCGGTCTGATTTGGTCAGAGTGGGTTTTGTGCCTAACTGCGATAAATCTGCCGTTTGGACCCTTGTTCAACGTTTAGAATGGTTAGGTATCTCTTGGCACCTTCTTAGTGCCATTTTGTCCATCCCTCAACCTCGTATCGATCGATTATCATCTGCTCTAAGCCTTTTCAAGAGAACCGTTTGCCTATTGTCACCCCCCGTTCCGTTGCCTCTATTGTTGGTAAGATTATTTCCTTATCCCCATGTGTTCGTAATATTTCCCTCATCATGTCGAGATTTTTGCAGTCTGCAGTCACCTTTCGGGATGCTTGGGATACTCCTCTTGATTTGAGTCGTTTCTAGTTTTATCCACAATGCTTGGACAAAATTAATTTCTGGCTCGATAATTGTTCTAAGCTCATCTGTAGAAAGTTACTTGAGTACTCTCGGCCAGTTTCTATTATCTGTACTGACGCTAGTGCCTTCGCTTGTGGGGGACATGCCCTTTTTGTTGACAAGGAGGGGTTTGAACTGTTTTACAAAGCTTTTTCCTCCATGGAATCCACTCTTGATAGCAGTGGTAGGGAATTGCTTGCTATCCTTACATAATACAATGCTCGCTTACTCGCTTAAGTCGTTTAAGTCGCTTATCCAGGGCAAAGTAGTCAAATTGTACACAGACAGCAAAAATGCTTCGGTTATCGCCAGTAACGGCAGTACGTCACTCAGGTTGCAGCGCCACGCTCTTGAGATCTTTCAATTTTGTGCCGTTAATAATGTGTCGATTGAAATTGAGTGGGTCCCCAGGTCTCTCAATGAGTACGCTGATTCGTGGAGTAGGGTCATTGATTTTGACGACTGGAGTGTCCTACAGATTTTTTCGCCTACATTTCGTCTCTTTTCGGTCCTTTCACAGTCGATAGGTTTGCTTTCCCAGATTCAGCCAAGTGTGTAAGGTTTTATTCCAAATTTTGGTGTCCCGGTGCGGAAGGCGTGGACACTTTCAGTGTTGCTTGGGCGAGTGAGAACAATTGGTTGGTGCCACCTATTTATCTTATTAGTCGTACAATTTTTCATTTAGAGGTATGCGGCACTCGGAGCGTTCTCGTTATCCCCAAGTGGCTTTCAGCAGCCTTTTGGCCAACCGTGTTTCCGATGGATGGACTTAGGCCTTCCGTTCGTCAAGTGGTTGAATTCTCTGACCCTTCTTTTGTTTTTGCACCTTTTCGGGATGGTCACAATACAATATTTTGTCCGTTTAGATTCAGGTCTGCGGTTTTAGCTTTACTGTTGGACGGCTCTTCTCTCGTTTCCTGAGTTCGTTTTCTTACGTTTTTCACACTTTATTGCATTCGAGTCGTTCCGTTCCCGCTTTTATAGCGTGACAGCATTTTTTGCCAACGCTTTATAGCGTTACTTGTCTTTCGTGAAGTTCGTACCTTTAGCTATTGTTTTACGTCTCATTGCCTTAAGTAGTGTTTTTTACACTTTATAGCGTTACCTGGTGTATATTGCGTTATTTCTAATTTTGTGCGCTTCATAGCGCTAATTAATGCTGTGCGCTTCATAGCGCTAGTGGTTGTTATGCGCTTCATAGCGCTAGTTATAGCTGTGCGCTTCATAGCGCTAGTTATTGTTGTACGCTTTTTAGCGTTTATTGATGCTGCACGCTTTATAGCCTTTTGCATTGTTATAAGCAGCGTTAGTTGTTATTACTGTTCAATATTAAATGACCTCGTGCTTATTGAGTTACTCTCGTGTATCCTTATTGACATATTCTCCATGGATTTGAGGTTTATATTATTATTTACACACCTAGAACCAGTGTGTCCTGCTTCATGCCCTCTATGGAGAAAAGCTCGCACATTTTCTTTCTTGCGCATGCTTTTACCGGCGCTCCATAGCTTTTTTTTAACTACTGGCGTTACTTTCAGTGGCGGATCCAGGTGGAGGGTCTGAGGGGTCCGGAGCCCCTCCCCCCCTATTAGTCCTGACGCCTACAACTTTGAGACTGAAATTCTTATATTGACAGAATCGTATATCACTTTTTAACTGGCTGTTTTTAAACTCGTGGATACGCGAAGCGTAGATACGGGTTTCTTGCGGGGACTTCGATATGCAAATGTTCACTCACTCACTCTGGTGTAGACACTCTTCGTAATTAGTACTCGGCCCGAACGAGAGCGCCCGAGCTAGCCCGACGAAAAGTCAGAATAGTAACCGACCCTGATGCCATGTTGGGATAGTAACCGAGCCCTACGCCATGTTGGAGTAGGATTACTCACTCAAAGGGTGCTTTGTGCCAGCCTGTGCCAGCCTCGTCGCTTTTAATTTATTAGGTGTTTCGCTAAATTGAAGAGGAGTTGACTTCGAATGTTCGACTTAGTACAATGGCTAACTCGAAGGCTGAATTTCATGGACATTTGACTCGTTCAGGCGTTAAATATGACGAAGAGATGAGCATTTGTTTGCTGAAAAGTGACCTAAAAAGGAGTAAATCTCATGCTACAAATGTGGTAAGCTTTGATGCGAAATTATGTGTTTTATTTGTCGATCTCAATGAACTTATATGAGCGAAAGGAACAATTTTTTTATGAACGAAACAGGTATTGAACTGACAGGACAAACATTGGCACCATTAATGATTATATAATATTCACTGAATATTGTAATATAATTTTTATCGTGATGGACAAAAGACTGACCCCCAGTCCATGGACTACCCCAATGGACTACCCTAAAATGGACTACACCTAAAAATAATAATCCAAAGGAGTACTATTTAATGTTCTTAGCTGCTAGTATAATAACTTCTGCTTATGTTCATCCTGTACAGCATCTAGCCACCATTTTGAATAATTGTACTTGAAAAAAACTGCTGGACACAAATTAGTTCGAAAAGCGTAAACTCGTTTTATCAAATTTCATCATTTAATTATCAGCTCGACTATTATCAATCAGAGGTATAGCAATCAGTATCAGGATCATACAAGTGTAAACATAATATCTTGAAAAGCCACTGAAATGTGAGTGAGGAACCCAGTCTAATATTTGATTTCGGAACAGTGCAAGTTAGATAGTGCAGGGGGGGGGGGGGGCTTCTCCCTTATAAGGGCTATATGGGTATGTGCAACCCCAAAAGGGTAGGGTTTTTCAGCCACTTTGGTCATAAATAGGGTATGGTTTTAGCACTCTAGTCTGGAAATATTGGGTATGTGATTGGAAGAAGCTACTTTTTTATAATTATTAAAGAGACCATCACCAAAAGCCCTTCATAACTTATGTTTAGGGTAACTGTACCAGCTGCAAGGGTTGGGTATCAAATGTTTAGCCAGGTCATAAATAGGGTGACAAAAATCACAGATTTTGATCAGGAATGGGGTACGAGTTTGGGGAAGTGGTCTGCATACCCCCACCCAGCCTGAGATGGCCTGCACCTCTTTACAACCTCTATTTTGATTCGTTCTTGTTAATCTGCACCTCTTTTGTCGTTAGAACTAGGAGCATTATTTGTGTTGTTTACCTTTTGTCTCGTCTGGCCAATTATAAAGACCCTTGTAAACGGTGCGTGCTTGCCCCCCCAGCCTTTCTGGGAATATCCCTGGTTCCTGATTGAAAAGATAGCAAGGGGAAAGAAACCCCCTGTGAGCTTGTTGGAACACATTTATGGGTTGACAGATCTTTGGCATCCACACTGAAAATGCTCTCAAAAGAGGCTAATGATGTATTTTACGTGCAATGTATATAGAGACAAGTGGTTCCACATTGGAAAAGAAGAGTTGTCTCATAAGAAACCTTAACTTGAGTGAAATGCAGTTAGAAAGGTCTGTTCGCACTGAAAGGAAAAATGTTCGCGAATGCATGCAAATTTTCCCAGCAGGCAGACCAACATCAACATCAACTTCTGGGTGGTGGTGGTGGGAGGAAATACTCTGATTTTTTGGACAGGAGTGTGCAATGTGACCCAAGAACCCTTAGCTTTTCCCACTCCATGTTCAGCTGCAATTCTATTACCTTAGCTATTTTGTAATATGTGTGCAACAAAAGCCAACGAAAAAACCTACGCTTTATAACTGCAGCTTGTTTTAACAGCCTTTAATAATCCACCAATAATTACAAGTTTACCAACATGTTTCATCTCTAGATTACTTAATCCACGAGTTTGGCCATAGGTCTCCTTTGATTTTTAATGAAGGGCGCGTGGCATTTTTTTCACTAGACTAAATTCCAAGGATATTCAAAAATGTAATTGTTTTTAATTGGGTACCCTCTTATGATCTGTTCGCCTCTGCTTGCAAAGCAATATTTAATTACTTAATCCACGAGTTTGGCCATAGGTCTCCTTTGATTTTTAATGAAGGGCGCGTAGCATTTTTTTCACTAGACTAAATTCCAAGGATATTCAAAAATGTAATTATTTTTTATTGGGTACCCTCTTATGATCTGTTCGCCTCTGCTTGCAAAGCAATATTTAATTTCCCGCGCCAACGGCGACCGGCGTTCACAGATTGAGAAACACGTGGTCGTCTCTGTTTTCTCAGCTGGTCGACGTTTCACCTAAAATGAAAGAAGCATTTTTTTGACTTTGTCAACCTTGAGAAAACAACTGATGAGAGAATAGCGAACGCTATTTTGTGAATTTTGGCCAAGAACAACTTCGGTGTGGCGTTTGCAAGATCGAGGACAGGCCTATGATGGAGAATAGCACCGATGGCACTGTACACTCATTGCAACAGTCACGTTTTGAATCTCAGTGTTGCAGCCGCATGCATGCAGGTTAACTTCAATCAGAAACATGACTGGAACCTTAAATGAAACTTTCCTTTTCTTTCATTTTTCACCTAAAAGACAGCGATTTCTAGAACAAGTTTTAGAGAAGTGTGGTTCTACATCCAGAAAGGAGACGTTGAAAGGCTTATGCAAAACCCAATGGGTGGAAAGGCATGAATGTTACGAGACTTTCTACGAACTTACGAGTACGTTTGCATAAGCTTGGAAGCGATATTTGATCATCAGTCGCATCCTCATGTTTATTCCTCGTTATCGTTCACGTGGGACAGGGAGACTAAAACCAAGGCACAAGGTCTTCTGGCAAATTTGAAGATATTCCGATTCATTTTCACCTTTTTGATCCCAAAAAAAAAGCCTTAAAACACTCAAACCTATTGCAGCTAAGCTTCAGAAGAAAGACCAAGATGTCTTCCAAGCGTATTCTATGATTGACGACACTATTAAAGCAATTGCCAAGGTGAGGTCAAACAAAGAAGAGGAATTTTATGAATGGTTTTAAGACGCATCTAGACCGGCTGACAAGATTGGCGCTACAGTCTCAGTGCCAAGAATCACTGGGAGGCAGGAACATAGGAACAATGCACCTAGCGTAAACCCGGAATTCGAGTCGCATTATCGTGTTAACGTTGCCATACTTTTTATAGATCATTTATTGGAAGAAATGAGTTCAAGATTCAACGAGGACAACAGGGCTGGGGCCGAAATGTTTTCCTTGGTTCCATCTACCGTGGTGAAGCATGACAGTCTTCGTAATTTATCAGAAAAGCTGCAATTTTGGCAACAGGACTTACCTACACCGTCCTCTCTTCTTTCTGAGTTAAAGCGGGAATGGCAATACATTTGTAAACAGTACACCGGCCCACTTTGCACCTACCGGGAAATCTTATCGACTGTGTAAAATATGCTTATGAGGATATGTACCTCAATATACGAGTTTTGCTTATTATTGGTTGTACCCTTCCTGTTAGTTCTGCCGAAGCTGCGCGTTCATTCTCTGGCTTGCGACGAATCAAGTCATATCTCAGAAACAGGATGTCTGATGAGCAGTTGTCAGGACTTGCACTCATGCACTTACATCATGACCTTGACTTTGATGTTGACGAAATCTGTCCAATCTTTGTAACCAAACACGTCACAAGAGGAGGATGTTCCAATGGTGCATCCTTTACGAGTATAATCCAAGTAAACGATAAGCCGCCAAATGCAACGCATTATAACGTGCAACCGCGACTGTTGGGAGAGGGTGTGGGGGAGAAGTAATTTGCCTCAAAAGAGTCCAACAGTCCTTTTTGAACCAAAGTTTAGACCCCCTTAATCAAAAATTCCTGGATCCGCCCCTGACTTTTGTTCCGTCCAGTCTCCCACTACTCCTGTTTTCTATGTTTTGTTGCTCGTGTTTGTTATCGGCTCATTTTACAATACTATTTGTATTAATATTCTGCTGCTTTTTTGTCTTTTTACAAAATCTTCAATTACTGAGGTCCGCGGATCGACGGCTTGAGACCTTTGGAAGAACTTATCCCCGGTGTTCTGGCTGCAAGTAAAGCTCCTTCAACTGTAAAAGGATATCACTCACAATTTCAAAAGTGGAAGGCATGGGCCCGGGGCATGGGCTGCCTTTTTTTCCTGGAGTTGCGTGTTTTCCTGCTTCTGCTCTTCATTTTTCACTTTATCGTATTAGTCTAGTCCAATCAGGTTATTCTTTTGCTACGATTAATTCCGCCTTTTATAGTGTAAATTTTTTCCATAATTCGTGTGGCGTCCCGAATCCATGTAACAGTAGTTTTGTTAAAGCCATTTTGGAAGGCTGCAAGAGAGTCTCTGCTAATTTTGTTTCATCTGAACATTTACATGCTATTGTTCAAAGGTTTGCTGGAGTCAATGCTAGTTTGTCCGATATCAGAGATGTCTGTCTCTGCCTTGTTTCTTTCGCTGGCTTCTTGCGTTTTAATGAGGCCTGTAATATTAGGTGGTGTGACATTGATTTCAAGGATGACGTATTTTTCTCTGTATATTCCTAGAAGTAAAACCGACCAATATGGTTCCGGGTCAACAAGGGTAGTTGCTAGAACTGGTAATCCAACTTGTCCTTTCAATATGTTACGCAGATACGCTCATTTAACTAAGTAGAGATAGCTTTAATTCCACGGAGTTCGTGTTCCGTTCCTTTTCTAAGGGTAAGAATGGAAATTATTCCCTCCGCACAGGTTCTTAGCTTTCGTATTCTAGAGCTAGAGAACAGTATTTGTTGAAAAGTTTAAGATGATTGGCCTTGCGGATACTAAGCTATATGGTCTTCATTCCCTCAGGATCGGAGGTGCTTCTGCAGCCGCTAATAACGATTTACCAGATCATGTTATTAAGGTCTTGTTCTATTGGGATCAACCGTTTCAGGTTGATTGTGTTGGTTGAGTTGTTTCGTGTTCTATTGGCAAAAAACCGTTTTCGGTTGGTTTGGTTGCTCAACTTTTTCAACCAGCATCAAACTGGGTTGAAACGGTTGAAAAAAGCATTAGTAGCGACCGCTGTTGTTTTCACGGACGCTAATAGCTTCCACTTGCGTAATAGTTGTGCAATCTGTTCTGCTCGCGTGACGCTCCTTGTGAACAAGAAAGATGGCGTCCGCGTAATTCATCCTCTGATTAGTTAATTTTTTACGACATCTTCTTCTAAAACTTCCGAGAGAACAAAAGAGACAACAGCACAAGCATGGTGAGCACCCGCTATGTTTACCCCGTGGATCCGCGGACAGGAAGGTTACACGGTAGTCTGGTAATGACTATTCCCAGGAGTGACCGTGTTTCGACCGAAAGTGGTTGGAAAAGTGTTCCATTGGAAAACGTCAACGGCGTTAACCTACACCGCTTTTTGGTTGAAACGGTTGATCCCAATAGAACACGACCTAAGAAGCATGGTCGTTGGAAGTCCGAGAAGGCCAAAGATACTTACTGCATGGAAGATATTCAACACCAGCTCTTAGGGCCTGTTTACATGGAGGTGGGGGACCCCATGTAGGTGAGGTAACCCGCCTAGGTAGGGTAACCCGTCTCTCCATATAATCTCTCATTTTTATTTGATCATGTTTACATGATAGGTGGGGTAACCCGCCTAGGCGGGTTGCCCGGTCTGCCAGGTAGGGTAACCCTGTCAGCCGGGGTCGCATTTTGCCATGTAAACGACTCAAGGTGGGGTAACCCGCCTAGCCGGGGTCGAGTTCATGTTACATTTGCAAGCCTCCAAAAGCGCGCCAAAGTAAAAAAGTAAAAAGCCACAGCACTGAAATGTTGCAGCGAGGGCAGATAATGAGAGGAAAAGAACACTGACCGCCAAAATGCGTCGTTTGCCCGCCATTTTCTATGTTTACATGCCTAGCGACCAAGCAACGACTACTAACGTCACCCCGGGACCCCGGGGTTGTAAGTTTGCATGTAAACGCAAGCCAATTTTCGACCACGGCTAGGCGGGTTACCTCACCTACCTGGGGTCCCCCACCTCCATGTAAACAGGCCCTTAATGACTCTTAACATTGGTATTTAGCCTTTTTATCCTTCCCACACGCTTTGTTATTCTTGACCATTGCTGGCGGTTCCCTCCACTATTTGTTTGTTACTTGTCTCTTCTACTTATAATAGAAATGTTTTCTATTCGGCTGAGCGAAGGGAAAGAGAAAAGAAATGTATTTCTTTTAGGTGTTTGATTAGGTTGCTTGGTATTAGTTCCCATTGCGGTAATTAGGCCTTTATATACAACTCGTTGTGAATATCACACCACTTGACGCCAACAAGTTTACTCGAGGCTGTTTTTTCCTTAATGTTTTTATTGTTGTTTTTAATAGTGTGTGACTTTTTCTTATATTCCTTGGCTTGTAACCTGTATCCAGTGTGTCCCCGGCTCAGATTTTTGTAAATAAACTCGACCATTGCTACTTATAATAGAAATGTTTTCTATTCGGCTGAGCGAAGCGAAAGAGAAGTAATATTTCAAAAACGAGTGCTAGGGTTTCATCAGGTTTCCAAATGCGAGAAACATTTGAAACCACGAGGCCGCAGGCCGAGTGGTTTTATTGTTTTGGAGCGTTTGGAAACCTGATGAAACCCGAAGCACGAGTTTTTGAAATTACTTCTCCAACAACAAAAAAAATAGTTTGAATTATCATTTGAATAAGGTTTCTCAATTCAACTTTTATATTTGAGACCTGAAATGTGCATGATCCTCAAAACAATGTGCATGATCCTCTCACCTAACTGCTGCGCTGTGACAATTTTTGAATATTCATCAGCTGACGACACGTTGTTACCTAGCTGTTTGTCAGTTCTGAGCGAATACGTTGCTTCGGAAAGCAAATGGCAGAGTGCAGATTTAGACCTCCTAAAACTAGCGAAAAAGAGGAAAAGTGTCTGGCCAGCGCTATTCCGAGGTAACGTGTGCATTTGGTCTGATAAAATTTCTAAGGTCAGTGCCATTTTAGGTCGGAAATGTACAGCAAGGTTGAAAGTGAACCAAAACACGAGGTCGCCACCATTGAGCGAGAATTTAAATGGGCTTTTCTGTTTTGGGGAGTTTAATAACTGTACCGTTACATTCAACGTTAGCAGTAAATAATTTAGGTTTAAAGTTTGTTTCGTGTGATTAAATAAAGTTATCGCCACGTGTTTTTGCTGCTTTTTCAATATGCAGATTAAGAAAATTTGCATCCGTGTTTGAAATCGTTTCAAACACGAATTTCTTTCAACGCCGTGTTTTCAACTCGTTTTTCATTGAGTTTCTAAACTCATCCACCTGACCAGAATAAGATGCTCTGGTTGGGTAAGAGCGCATGAATAATTAATGAGTTTGAGAAGTAATATATCAAAAACCAGTGCGAGTGTTTCATCAGGGATTCCAAACACCTCGAAACAATAAAAGCACTCGGCCTGCGGCCTCGTGCTTTCATTACTTTCTCGGTGTTTGGAATCCCTGATGAAACACTCGCACTGGTTTTTGATATATTACTTCTCAAACTCATTAATTATTCATGCGCTCTTACCCAACCAGAGCATCTTATTCTGGTCAGGTGGATGAGTTTAGAAACTCAATGAAAAACGAGTTGAAAACACGGCGTTGAAAGAAATTCGTGTTTGAAACGATTTCAAACACGGATGCAAATTTTCTTAATCTGCATATTGAAAAAGCAGCAAAAACACGTGGCGATAACTTTATTTAATCACACGAAACAAACTTTAAACCTAAATTATTTACTGCTAACGTTGAATGTAACGGTACAGTTATTAAACTCCCCAAAACAGAAAAGCCCATTTAAATTCTCGCTCAATGGTGGCGACCTCGTGTTTTGGTTCACTTTCAACCTTGCTGTACATTTCCGACCTAAAATGGCACTGACCTTAGAAATTTTATCAGACCAAATGCACACGTTACCTCGGAATAGCGCTGGCCAGACACTTTTCCTCTTTTTCGCTAGTTTTAGGAGGTCTAAATCTGCACTCTGCCATTTGCTTTCCGAAGCAACGTATTCGCTCAGAACTGACAAACAGCTAGGTAACAACGTGTCGTCAGCTGATGAATATTCAAAAATTGTCACAGCGCAGCAGTTAGGTGAGAGGATCATGCACATTGTTTTGAGGATCATGCACATTTCAGGTCTCAAATATAAAAGTTGAATTGAGAAACCTTATTCAAATGATAATTCAAACTATTTTTTTTTGTTGTTGGAGAAGTAATTTCAAAAACTCGTGCTTCGGGTTTCATCAGGTTTCCAAACGCTCCAAAACAATAAAACCACTCGGCCTGCGGCCTCGTGGTTTCAAATGTTTCTCGCATTTGGAAACCTGATGAAACCCTAGCACTCGTTTTTGAAATATTACTTCTCTTTCGCTTCGCTCAGCCGAATAGAAAACATTTCTATTATAAGTAGCAATGGTCGAGTTTATTTACAAAAATCTGAGCCGGGGACACACTGGATACAGGTTACAAGCCAAGGAATATAAGAAAAAGTCACACACTATTAAAAACAACAATAAAAACATTAAGGAAAAAACAGCCTCGAGTAAACTTGTTGGCGTCAAGTGGTGTGATATTCACAACGAGTTGTATATAAAGGCCTAATTACCGCAATGGGAACTAATACCAAGCAACCTAATCAAACACCTAAAAGAAATACATTTCTTTTCTCTTTCCCTTCGCTCAGCCGAATAGAAAACATTTCTATTATAAGTAGAAGAGACAAGTAACAAACAAATAGTGGAGGGAACCGCCAGCAATGGTCAAGAATAACAAAGCGTGTGGGAAGGATAAAAAGGCTAAATACCAATGTTAAGAGTCATTAAGGGCCTGTTTACATGGAGGTGGGGGACCCCAGGTAGGTGAGGTAACCCGCCTAGCCGTGGTCGAAAATTGGCTTGCGTTTACATGCAAACTTACAACCCGGGGTCCCGGGGTGACGTTAGTAGTCGTTGCTTGGTCGCTAGGCATGTAAACATAGAAAATGGCGGGCAAACGACGCATTTTGGCGGTCAGTGTTCTTTTCCTCTCATTATCTGCCCTCGCTGCAACATTTCAGTGCTGTGGCTTTTTACTTTTTTACTTTGGCGCGCTTTTGGAGGCTTGCAAATGTAACATGAACTCGACCCCGGCTAGGCGGGTTACCCCACCTTGAGTCGTTTACATGGCAAAATGCGACCCCGGCTGACAGGGTTACCCTACCTGGCAGACCGGGCAACCCGCCTAGGCGGGTTACCCCACCTATCATGTAAACATGATCAAATAAAAATGAGAGATTATATGGAGAGACGGGTTACCCTACCTAGGCGGGTTACCTCACCTACATGGGGTCCCCCACCTCCATGTAAACAGGCCCTAAGAGCTGGTGTTGAATATCTTCCATGCAGTAAGTATCTTTGGCCTTCTCGGACTTCCAACGACCATGCTTCTTAGGTCGTGTTCTATTGGGATCAACCGTTTCAACCAAAAAGCGGTGTAGGTTAACGCCGTTGACGTTTTCCAATGGAACACTTTTCCAACCACTTTCGGTCGAAACACGGTCACTCCTGGGAATAGTCATTACCAGACTACCGTGTAACCTTCCTGTCCGCGGATCCACGGGGTAAACATAGCGGGTGCTCACCATGCTTGTGCTGTTGTCTCTTTTGTTCTCTCGGAAGTTTTAGAAGAAGATGTCGTAAAAAATTAACTAATCAGAGGATGAATTACGCGGACGCCATCTTTCTTGTTCACAAGGAGCGTCACGCGAGCAGAACAGATTGCACAACTATTACGCAAGTGGAAGCTATTAGCGTCCGTGAAAACAACAGCGGTCGCTACTAATGCTTTTTCAACCGTTTCAACCCAGTTTGATGCTGGTTGAAAAAGTTGAGCAACCAAACCAACCGAAAACGGTTTTTTGCCAATAGAACACGAAACAACTCAACCAACACAATCAACCTGAAACGGTTGATCCCAATAGAACAAGACCTTAATAACATGATCTGGTAAATCGTTATTAGCGGCTGCAGAAGCACCTCCGATCCTGAGGGAATGAAGACCATATAGCTTAGTATCCGCAAGGCCAATCATCTTAAACTTTTCAACAAATACTGTTCTCTAGCTCTAGAATACGAAAGCTAAGAACCTGTGCGGAGGGAATAATTTCCATTCTTACCCTTAGAAAAGGAACGGAACACGAACTCCGTGGAATTAAAGCTATCTCTACTTAGTTAAATGAGCGTATCTGCGTAACATATTGAAAGGACAAGTTGGATTACCAGTTCTAGCAACTACCCTTGTTGACCCGGAACCATATTGGTCGGTTTTACTTCTAGGAATATACAGAGAAAAATACGTCATCCTTGAAATCAATGTCACACCACCTAATATTACAGGCCTCATTAAAACGCAAGAAGCCAGCGAAAGAAACAAGGCAGAGACAGACATCTCTGATATCGGACAAACTAGCATTGACTCCAGCAAACCTTTGAACAATAGCATGTAAATGTTCAGATGAAACAAAATTAGCAGAGACTCTCTTGCAGCCTTCCAAAATGGCTTTAACAAAACTACTGTTACATGGATTCGGGACGCCACACGAATTATGGAAAAAATTTACACTATAAAAGGCGGAATTAATCGTAGCAAAAGAATAACCTGATTGGACTAGACTAATACGATAAAGTGAAAAATGAAGAGCAGAAGCAGGAAAACACGCAACTCCAGGAAAAAAAGGCAGCCCATGCCCCGGGCCCATGCCTTCCACTTTTGAAATTGTGAGTGATATCCTTTTACAGTTGAAGGAGCTTTACTTGCAGCCAGAACACCGGGGATAAGTTCTTCCAAAGGTCTCAAGCCGTCGATCCGCGGACCTCAGTAATTGAAGATTTTGTAAAAAGACAAAAAAGCAGCAGAATATTAATACAAATAGTATTGTAAAATGAGCCGATAACAAACACGAGCAACAAAACATAGAAAACAGGAGTAGTGGGAGACTGGACGGAACAAAAGTCAGGGGCGGATCCAGGAATTTTTGATTAAGGGGGTCTAAACTTTGGTTCAAAAAGGACTGTTGGACTCTTTTGAGGCAAATTACTTCTCCCCCACACCCTCTCCCAACAGTCGCGGTTGCACGTTATAATGCGTTGCATTTGGCGGCTTATCGTTTACTTGGATTATACTCGTAAAGGATGCACCATTGGAACATCCTCCTCTTGTGACGTGTTTGGTTACAAAGATTGGACAGATTTCGTCAACATCAAAGTCAAGGTCATGATGTAAGTGCATGAGTGCAAGTCCTGACAACTGCTCATCAGACATCCTGTTTCTGAGATATGACTTGATTCGTCGCAAGCCAGAGAATGAACGCGCAGCTTCGGCAGAACTAACAGGAAGGGTACAACCAATAATAAGCAAAACTCGTATATTGAGGTACATATCCTCATAAGCATATTTTACACAGTCGATAAGATTTCCCGGTAGGTGCAAAGTGGGCCGGTGTACTGTTTACAAATGTATTGCCATTCCCGCTTTAACTCAGAAAGAAGAGAGGACGGTGTAGGTAAGTCCTGTTGCCAAAATTGCAGCTTTTCTGATAAATTACGAAGACTGTCATGCTTCACCACGGTAGATGGAACCAAGGAAAACATTTCGGCCCCAGCCCTGTTGTCCTCGTTGAATCTTGAACTCATTTCTTCCAATAAATGATCTATAAAAAGTATGGCAACGTTAACACGATAATGCGACTCGAATTCCGGGTTTACGCTAGGTGCATTGTTCCTATGTTCCTGCCTCCCAGTGATTCTTGGCACTGAGACTGTAGCGCCAATCTTGTCAGCCGGTCTAGATGCGTCTTAAAACCATTCATAAAATTCCTCTTCTTTGTTTGACCTCACCTTGGCAATTGCTTTAATAGTGTCGTCAATCATAGAATACGCTTGGAAGACATCTTGGTCTTTCTTCTGAAGCTTAGCTGCAATAGGTTTGAGTGTTTTAAGGCTTTTTTTTTGGGATCAAAAAGGTGAAAATGAATCGGAATATCTTCAAATTTGCCAGAAGACCTTGTGCCTTGGTTTTAGTCTCCCTGTCCCACGTGAACGATAACGAGGAATAAACATGAGGATGCGACTGATGATCAAATATCGCTTCCAAGCTTATGCAAACGTACTCGTAAGTTCGTAGAAAGTCTCGTAACATTCATGCCTTTCCACCCATTGGGTTTTGCATAAGCCTTTCAACGTCTCCTTTCTGGATGTAGAACCACACTTCTCTAAAACTTGTTCTAGAAATCGCTGTCTTTTAGGTGAAAAATGAAAGAAAAGGAAAGTTTCATTTAAGGTTCCAGTCATGTTTCTGATTGAAGTTAACCTGCATGCATGCGGCTGCAACACTGAGATTCAAAACGTGACTGTTGCAATGAGTGTACAGTGCCATCGGTGCTATTCTCCATCATAGGCCTGTCCTCGATCTTGCAAACGCCACACCGAAGTTGTTCTTGGCCAAAATTCACAAAATAGCGTTCGCTATTCTCTCATCAGTTGTTTTCTCAAGGTTGACAAAGTCAAAAAAATGCTTCTTTCATTTTAGGTGAAACGTCGACCAGCTGAGAAAACAGAGACGACCACGTGTTTCTCAATCTGTGAACGCCGGTCGCCGTTGGCGCGGGAAATTAAATATTGCTTTGCAAGCAGAGGCGAACAGATCATAAGAGGGTACCCAATAAAAAATAATTACATTTTGAATATCCTTGGAATTTAGTCTAGTGAAAAAAATGCTACGCGCCCTTCATTAAAAATCAAAGGAGACCTATGGCCAAACTCGTGGATTAAGTAATTAAATATTGCTTTGCAAGCAGAGGCGAACAGATCATAAGAGGGTACCCAATTAAAAACAATTACATTTTTGAATATCCTTGGAATTTAGTCTAGTGAAAAAAATGCCACGCGCCCTTCATTAAAAATCAAAGGAGACCTATGGCCAAACTCGTGGATTAAGTAATCTAGAGATGAAACATGTTGGTAAACTTGTAATTATTGGTGGATTATTAAAGGCTGTTAAAACAAGCTGCAGTTATAAAGCGTAGGTTTTTTCGTTGGCTTTTGTTGCACACATATTACAAAATAGCTAAGGTAATAGAATTGCAGCTGAACATGGAGTGGGAAAAGCTAAGGGTTCTTGGGTCACATTGCACACTCCTGTCCAAAAAATCAGAGTATTTCCTCCCACCACCACCACCCAGAAGTTGATGTTGATGTTGGTCTGCCTGCTGGGAAAATTTGCATGCATTCGCGAACATTTTTCCTTTCAGTGCGAACAGACCTTTCTAACTGCATTTCACTCAAGTTAAGGTTTCTTATGAGACAAACTCTTCTTTCCAATGTGGAACCACTTGTCTCTATATACATTGCACGTAAAATACATCATTAGCCTCTTTTGAGAGCATTTTCAGTGTGGATGCCAAAGATCTGTCAACCCATAAATGTGTTCCAACAAGCTCACAGGGGGTTTCTTTCCCCTTGCTATCTTTTCAATCAGGAACCAGGGGATATTCCCAGAAAGGCTGGGGGGGCAAGCACGCACCGTTTACAAGGGTCTTTATAATTGGCCAGACGAGACAAAAGGTAAACAACACAAATAATGCTCCTAGTTCTAACGACAAAAGAGGTGCAGATTAACAAGAACGAATCAAAATAGAGGTTGTAAAGAGGTGCAGGCCATCTCAGGCTGGGTGGGGGTATGCAGACCACTTCCCCAAACTCGTACCCCATTCCTGATCAAAATCTGTGATTTTTGTCACCCTATTTATGACCTGGCTAAACATTTGATACCCAACCCTTGCAGCTGGTACAGTTACCCTAAACATAAGTTATGAAGGGCTTTTGGTGATGGTCTCTTTAATAATTATAAAAAAGTAGCTTCTTCCAATCACATACCCAATATTTCCAGACTAGAGTGCTAAAACCATACCCTATTTATGACCAAAGTGGCTGAAAAACCCTACCCTTTTGGGGTTGCACATACCCATATAGCCCTTATAAGGGAGAAGCCCCCCCCCCCCCCTGCACTATCTAACTTGCACTGTTCCGAAATCAAATATTAGACTGGGTTCCTCACTCACATTTCAGTGGCTTTTCAAGATATTATGTTTACACTTGTATGATCCTGATACTGATTGCTATACCTCTGATTGATAATAGTCGAGCTGATAATTAAATGATGAAATTTGATAAAACGAGTTTACGCTTTTCGAACTAATTTGTGTCCAGCAGTTTTTTTCAAGTACAATTATTCAAAATGGTGGCTAGATGCTGTACAGGATGAACATAAGCAGAAGTTATTATACTAGCAGCTAAGAACATTAAATAGTACTCCTTTGGATTATTATTTTTAGGTGTAGTCCATTTTAGGGTAGTCCATTGGGTAGTCCATGGACTGGGGGTCAGTCTTTTGTCCATCACGATAAAAATTATATTACAATATTCAGTGAATATTATATAATCATTAATGGTGCCAATGTTTGTCCTGTCAGTTCAATACCTGTTTCGTTCATAAAAAAATTGTTCCTTTCGCTCATATAAGTTCATTGAGATCGACAAATAAAACACATAATTTCGCATCAAAGCTTACCACATTTGTAGCATGAGATTTACTCCTTTTTAGGTCACTTTTCAGCAAACAAATGCTCATCTCTTCGTCATATTTAACGCCTGAACGAGTCAAATGTCCATGAAATTCAGCCTTCGAGTTAGCCATTGTACTAAGTCGAACATTCGAAGTCAACTCCTCTTCAATTTAGCGAAACACCTAATAAATTAAAAGCGACGAGGCTGGCACAGGCTGGCACAAAGCACCCTTTGAGTGAGTAATCCTACTCCAACATGGCGTAGGGCTCGGTTACTATCCCAACATGGCATCAGGGTCGGTTACTATTCTGACTTTTCGTCGGGCTAGCTCGGGCGCTCTCGTTCGGGCCGAGTACTAATTACGAAGAGTGTCTACACCAGAGTGAGTGAGTGAACATTTGCATATCGAAGTCCCCGCAAGAAACCCGTATCTACGCTTCGCGTATCCACGAGTTTAAAAACAGCCAGTTAAAAAGTGATATACGATTCTGTCAATATAAGAATTTCAGTCTCAAAGTTGTAGGCGTCAGGACTAATAGGGGGGGGAGGGGCTCCGGACCCCTCAGACCCTCCACCTGGATCCGCCACTGAAAGTAACGCCAGTAGTTAAAAAAAAGCTATGGAGCGCCGGTAAAAGCATGCGCAAGAAAGAAAATGTGCGAGCTTTTCTCCATAGAGGGCATGAAGCAGGACACACTGGTTCTAGGTGTGTAAATAATAATATAAACCTCAAATCCATGGAGAATATGTCAATAAGGATACACGAGAGTAACTCAATAAGCACGAGGTCATTTAATATTGAACAGTAATAACAACTAACGCTGCTTATAACAATGCAAAAGGCTATAAAGCGTGCAGCATCAATAAACGCTAAAAAGCGTACAACAATAACTAGCGCTATGAAGCGCACAGCTATAACTAGCGCTATGAAGCGCATAACAACCACTAGCGCTATGAAGCGCACAGCATTAATTAGCGCTATGAAGCGCACAAAATTAGAAATAACGCAATATACACCAGGTAACGCTATAAAGTGTAAAAAACACTACTTAAGGCAATGAGACGTAAAACAATAGCTAAAGGTACGAACTTCACGAAAGACAAGTAACGCTATAAAGCGTTGGCAAAAATGCTGTCACGCTATAAAAGCGGGAACGGAACGACTCGAATGCAATAAAGTGTGAAAAACGTAAGAAAACAAACTCAGGAAACGAGAGAAGAGCCGTCCAACAGTAAAGCTAAAACCGCAGACCTGAATCTAAACGGACAAAATATTGTATTGTGACCATCCCGAAAAGGTGCAAAAACAAAAGAAGGGTCAGAAAATTCAACCACTTGACGAACGGAAGGCCTAAGTCCATCCATCGGAAACACGGTTGGCCAAAAGGCTGCTGAAAGCCACTTGGGGATAACGAGAACGCTCCGAGTGCCGCATACCTCTAAATGAAAAATTGTACGACTAATAAGATAAATAGGTGGCACCAACCAATTGTTCTCACCCGCCCAAGCAACACTGAAAGTGTCCACGCCTTCCGCACCGGGACACCAAAATTTGGAATAAAACCTTACACACTTGGCTGAATCTGGGGAAGCAAACCTATCGACTGTGAAAGGACCGAAAAGAGACGAAATGTAGGCGAAAAAATCTGTAGAGACACTCCAGTCGTCAAAATCAATGACCCTACTCCACGAATCAGCGTACTCATTGAGAGACCTGGGGACCCACTCAATTTCAATCGACACATTATTAACGGCACAAAATTGAAAGATCTCAAGAGCGTGGCGCTGCAACCTGAGTGACGTACTGCCGTTACTGGCGATAACCGAAGCATTTTTGCTGTCTGTGTACAATTTGACTACTTTGCCCTGGATAAGCGACTTAAACGACTTAAGCGAGTAAGCGAGCATTGTATTATGTAAGGATAGCAAGCAATTCCCTACCACTGCTATCAAGAGTGGATTCCATGGAGGAAAAAGCTTTGTAAAACAGTTCAAACCCCTCCTTGTCAACAAAAAGGGCATGTCCCCCACAAGCGAAGGCACTAGCGTCAGTACAGATAATAGAAACTGGCCGAGAGTACTCAAGTAACTTTCTACAGATGAGCTTAGAACAATTATCGAGCCAGAAATTAATTTTGTCCAAGCATTGTGGATAAAACTAGAAACGACTCAAATCAAGAGGAGTATCCCAAGCATCCCGAAAGGTGACTGCAGACTGCAAAAATCTCGACATGATGAGGGAAATATTACGAACACATGGGGATAAGGAAATAATCTTACCAACAATAGAGGCAACGGAACGGGGGGTGACAATAGGCAAACGGTTCTCTTGAAAAGGCTTAGAGCAGATGATAATCGATCGATACGAGGTTGAGGGATGGACAAAATGGCACTAAGAAGGTGCCAAGAGATACCTAACCATTCTAAACGTTGAACAAGGGTCCAAACGGCAGATTTATCGCAGTTAGGCACAAAACCCACTCTGACCAAATCAGACCGAACAATGTCGGAACAGTGTTGTGTCGAGAGAAAATCTTTTTCGCAGCCAGCTCCGTCATCTAAATAAAGGACTAAATGAATTCCTAAGCCTCTCCAATAGCGTACTAGCGGGCGGAAAATCTTTGTAAACAGGTAAGGAGCAGACGAAAGCCCAAAAGGTAAAACAGTAAAACAAAAATATCGGTTTTTAGCACCAGCCAGAGCCCACTGAAAATCCAAGAACTGCATACTTGTCCAATACTCTGACGAATTTATGCATTCTAATAACGGAGGCTTTGGATAAACAATTGAGAATAAAAATTAGTGATAAAAATTTTGAATGACGTTTCGATGAATCGTTCATCATTTTCAAATTCGTAAAAACTAAAAGTCAAATTCTTGTGAGTTTTTTATATACTAAAAATGTGTGTGAAAGTCTCGTTGCATGTAATTAAAAACACTACAATGCGGAACGTAGAAAGTGATAATTAGGTACTAAATAGTTTTGCTCTGATTGAATCAGATTGAGTGTTCAGCTCAGGTTTCACTTCTTGAATGAAGAGCATTTCGTAAATTAAGCACTCAAATTTGCCACGACATTTCTTAAGAATGGTAAATTGTTTCTGAAGATCTTTGTTTCTCTGATTGTGGGCGTCACGCAGGTGTTTTCCAATAGCAGAGTATTTGTGTTCCTCAGTGCGTTGAAAAAGGTGTCGGCGAGTATAGCCAACATAATCTGCATCACACAGATCACATTTGAATTTATAGACAACGCATTGTTGATTTATTAACGGTGGTTTGGCCTCTGCTACTTTGATGTCGTCGGCAATTTTTCTGCTTGTAAACACTGGGCGTAGATCGCTGTTAATTTTCTTTCCAAGATCGGACAGCTGTCTCCGTACAACGTCGGCTGATCTTTGATCCTTGAACGGCAGAATAATTCGAACGGGCACATTTGCTTGAACATCGCGAACTTGTTGTTGATTTCGTGACTCGATGAATCTAGTTATTGTGGAATTAATAAGATTCTCTGGGTACTTCAGTTTTAAAAAGATCCCTTTCAGGCTGTCACATTCTTCAGCAAATAGATCAGGTGAGGATGAGAGACAGTGGGCTCGGTTTAACATAGTCATTAGAAGGGATCGTTTGTAACGGGCATCAACATGGCTTCGATAGTGGACAAGTAGGCCTTTATTTGTTGTTTTCCTGTGGACACAGGTTTTCAGCTGTTTCCCAATCCGTTTATGAGTTCCATTCCGATGAAAGGTAGTTTGTTGTTATTTGCAACTTCCATGGTGAAGGTGATTGCCGGGTGTGCTTCGTTTAATGTTGCCAGGAAAGCCGTAGCAGTTGGAATATCTTTTAGTGGCTACAAAACATCAACTGTTTCAATTCAACGGCAGTCTTTATGAACAAATTGATGGAGTAGCGATGGGGTCACCCCTTGGGCCACTCATGGCGAAGACATTTATGTGTTCGATCGAGGAGAAACTAGAAAGCGAAGATAAGTTACCTTCTTTCTATAAGAGATACGTAGATGACACCTTAGCCGCGGTAAAAGATATTCCAACTGCTACGGCTTTCTCCTGGCAACATTAAACGAAGCACACCCGGCAATAAAGGCCTACTTCTCCACTGTCGAAGCCATGTTGATGCCCGTTACAAACGATCCCTTCTAATGACTATGTTAAACCGAGCCCACTGTCTCTCATCCTTACCTGATCTATTTGCTGAAGAATGTGACAACCTGAAAGGGATCTTTTTAAAACTGAAGTACCCAGAGAATCTTATTAATTCCACAATAACTAGATTCATCGAGTCACGAAATCAACAACAAGTTCGCGATGTTCAAGCAAATGCGCCCGTTCGAATTATTCTGCCGTTCAAGGATCAAAGATCAGCCGACGTTGTACGGAGACCGAGCTGTGCGATCTTGGAAAGAAAATTAACAGCGATCTACGCCCAGTGTTTACAAGCAGAAAAATTGCCGACGACATCAAAGTAGCAGAGGCCAAACCACCGTTAATAAATCAACAATGCGTTGTCTATAAATTCAAATGTGATCTGTGTGATGCAGATTATGTTGGCTATACTCGCCGACACCTTTTTCAACGCATTGAGGAACACAAATACTCTGCTATTGGAAAACACCTGCGTGACGCCCACAATCAGAGAAACAAAGATCTTCAGGAACAATTTACCATTCTTAAGAAATGTCGTGGCAAATTTGAGTGCTTAATTTACGAAATGCTCTTCATTCAAGAAGTGAAACCTGAGCTGAACACTCAATCTGATTCAATCAGAGCAAAACTATTTAGTACCTAATTATCACTTTCTACGTTCCGCATTGTAGTGTTTTTAATTACATGCAACGAGACTTTCACACACATTTTTAGTATATAAAAACTCACAAGAATTTGACTTTTAGTTTTTACGAATTTGAAAATGATGAACGATTCATCGAAACGTCATTCAAAATTTTTATCACTAATTTTTATTCTCAAAGTTATGCATAGCATTGTATTGTATTCTATCGTATTGCGACGTTCTCAATTGTGTTGTATTGTTAATCTCTTGTTATGTGGATATAATACAATACAATGCTATACATAAATTTGTCGGAGTATTGGACAACCCTCAAGAACTGTTGATGGGCTGACAGATATCAATGTGGTGGTACCCCGATTTCAAATCAGATTTGTACATTTAGCCACCACGCGACAAGTACTGGAGGAAAACTTTCCAATCTTCCATTTTGAATTTGGCTTTTAGGATATAACTGTTAACGTGACGGAGATCTAGGATGAGCCTAGGCTTCCTATCTGAATTAACAGACACTGAAAGAGGATTGATGACTGTAGGTGGTGTAAGGACTTCGGATATCAAACCAAATTTAAGAAGATCGCAAACAGCAGAGGAAACAAAATCACCATGTTCAAGGGCCGATCTGTTATTAGACAAGCACACACCGGGAGGGATAGTCTCAAAGGGGATAACATACCCTGACCTGATAGTTTCTATGACCCAAGGAGGTGCCCCAATCTCAACCCAAAATAGTAAGTGTGCCCTTAGTCGACCCTTAACTACCGCTGAAGCGGTACCTTGTTCATACTCATACAAGTTCTGTTTATAAAACGCTAGAGAATTTTCAGTAAACTTATCTTCTATAAGTGTCATGAACTTCTGGGACACATCAAGTTGAGAGACGGTGGAAACAGTTCCTTGGCCGGTGCACAATAAATCTGAAACGCTAGAAGACAAGTTGTCCAAGAACTGCGAGCGTGAGTTGGCGTGTGGCATGGTGGACGTGCTGGGACTTGCTCCGACAGCGTGAACAGCATTTCCGGCGGTGAAGGTTCGGGCAAACCTGACGGGACACTCTCTCCACCAATGTCCGGAGGAGCCACAGAACCGGTCATAATGGCAACACCATTTGCCCATTGCTCCAAACGTAACATAACTTTTCTACCGAGAGAATGAAATTGCTGTAATTAAGCCCGTGATCGATTACTTTTGAGTTGAGTTCCAAACTGTCTGAAGCTTTTAGATCTGTTCTGAGACTAATACCCGGGGACTAATATAATCTTTGAGAGGGAAAAAACTGAACGGTAACCGATAGCTTTGATCTGTAATCTAGCGGCTTTTATAGTTGTTGATCAAGATTCGAGCAAATATACATGAAGACCGACCAGTTCACAGTAAAATAGACTGTCATTTATTAGTTTTCCTTGTCACTAATCATTGACTTTTATGCTTGTTAACTGGCAACAAAATAAGAGTGACCAACACCGCTCTTTGAGCAGAGAAGAAGCTATTTCTCAAAACTCTTTTCCCTTTCTATCATAATGTGACTCTGATGGCATGATTTCATTTTAACAACAATTTTCTGTGATTGGATTCGAGTCGCATTGTAAGAACGTGAGGGATTAATGTATTTCTTAAGTATGGGCGGAAACTACACCAAAAGGTTAAACATGATTATGATTGACTCTTAGTTTTTATTCATACTGTATTACATAATACTCTTACATAATACTATTACATAACTATAAGAGTATTACATAATACTCTTAGAAATACGATTAACAATTAGTTTGAAAAACAAACGTTTAATGCCGAAACTTGCAGTTTTATTGAAATAACAATTAGTCTCAGTAACGTGCAAACTAAAGCGCTCTGTTTAAAGACAAAAGTGGAACACAACCGAGCTCTTTGGAATTAGCCAAAGTGAACTGAGTGCCGATAAATTTCCTTTCGTCGCATAGTGCTTCATTTGAAAACAAAAACAGATCATGGACGAGGCCAATATAATGGGTGCAAAATTGGTGTAGCATGTCTAATTTGAAGTCATTTTTCTTAGACAAGTTACGAAATCACAGAAATTCCTCTCAAGAAACACTATCTGATAGAGTCAGTGATGCTAACTCATTATCATGGTTTTTGTCCTCAGAACTGTTTTCAAAATAGCTTTGTTTTCTTTAACGTAACGTCTTGCTAAGCGAAAGCCACTTCCCAGAAACGTGATCAAAGCTTCTTGTAGAAGAGGAAATAACAAACCATTGTTCAGTTGACGTCATCCGCCCGTCGGCTGAGAACGTGGTAAATCTACATCCAGTTAAGTTACCCTTTTATATCTTTCTCTTTTGACATATGTGAATGTATGTTTGTTTTCTGCATTTTGAAACGATAAGTCTTAATCTGGATAGAGTTAAAGTGTGTAACCAATATCTTTGGCCAGAGAACAAGCTGTTACCGGCGGAGTAAGTCATTCTTTTACCCACCAGGTGACCCTGCTGATGGAATCACTGCAATGAATAAATGAAATAAATAAATAAAAACTTTATTTAAGTGTCTAATGGATGTAGCACTGTTGTGCTAATTGGGGACACTGTAAATAAATAACCAAATATTGTAAATATAGCATAAACTATTAAGAATCCCAACTGGTGAGAGGGTGACCAGTTGGCTATTTGCACAACGCGGTCGACATGGTCGAGGAGTTGAACTCGGGACCACCGAGAATAAATCAAGACAGCAGTAGGGTGGAGGATCTGAACCAGAGACCTCTAGATTACAAATCCAGCATCCTAAACCACTCGACTACACTGCGTCCCACAGTCACTCTAACAACGTTTTGATTGCCGGATTAATCATGCGCAATTCAGTGATAAAGACTGGAACTTGATATAAATTAGTCAGAAAGCGTAACTCGTTTGGTTAAAACTTCGAATTCGTCATGTTTCGTTTTTGCAACACCTAAACTGAAGCACTTTGTTTATAGAAAATAGTGAAAGACAAACGGATAAAACAGAGTTCTTAGAAATTAGCCAAAGTGAACTCCAGCGCAATAAATTCTACTATGTATGTAACAGTTCATAGACGACGAGTCCAATATAATGGATACAAAACTGGTCTAATTAAGTCTTCAGTAACGCTGTTAACAAATCTTGCCTTAAAGTAAAGGAACACAATGTGATGAAATCAACGATGTATCAACATGAGATTAACAGGATTAATTTTTCACGTTTGTATCTGGCTCACGCCTGAGGAAGGACATTTGTTTTAAACCTTGTAATTCGCGCTAACTGCTAAAAAGAGCTCATCAGTATTCAAGTGTGAAACCAACCTATTTGGATGTCTGATGAATCTTGAAACTGTCTTCTCATGCGATACTTGAAATGTTTTAGCTGCAATCGTTTTCCGGAAACTTATTTTCTTCATCAAAGTTTGATTCAACTCTTAAACATTTTACAGAAGGAATATGTAATTGACGGCTCTATTTATCTCTTGATTTAAATCTCAGTCTCTCAAAGAATCGAGAAACAACTTCTAATTCGTCAGGGTATAAAGAATGTTTCGTCAGATCCCGGCATAACGTACATTAGCTCCTTCGTCTTCTCATGTATCAGTTATCATTGTCTAAGGTTTTCAGGGCTGTGTTTCAAATAGCTTCTGCTCTGTTTACCGTAATTTTTGCTACGTGAGAGCTACACCCTTGAAAGAGGAATGGATTAAATGTCAATTTAATTGTTGACAGCTTCTTCCTGTTTAATTGCGGCTTTCTTTGGAAAGCCCGAGTTATTAGCCAAAGTGAACTCGAGCGCAATAAATTTTGCTTTCTCCGATACTGCTTCATTTTAAAAACAAAACAGTTCACAGACGAGTTCAATATAATGGTTACAAAACTGGTGTAACATGTCTAATTACATGTAAATCTTGGCTTAAAGTAGTGGAACACGATCTGATGATGTCAATGATGTAACAAAATTAGATTAAAAGGTCTGGACGAATTTTTCACGTTCGTATCTAGCTTACGCCTGAGGAAGGACGTGTGTTTTCAGTAAAACTTGTAACTTGCGCTAGCTGCTAATAAGAGCTCATCAAGCGTGAAACCGACACATTTAGATGTCTGATAAATTTTGAGACTGTCTTCTTATGCGATACTTGCAATGTTTTTGTTGAAATCGTTCTCCAGAAACTTATTTACTACATCAAAGTTTATTCAACTCGTCAACATTTTACAGAAGGAATATGTAATTGCCAGCCCATTTATCTCTAGATTTAAATCGCAGTTTCTAAAAGAATCGAGAAACAACATCTTCAGCATATCAAAAATGTCTCGTCAGATCCCAGCACAAGGACGTACATTAGCTCCTTCGTGCTTCTCATGTATCGGTTATCATCGTCTTAAGTTTTCAGGGCTGGGTTTTAAATAGCTTCTGCTCTGTTTACCGTAATGTTTACCAAGTGAGAGCCACACCCCTGAAAGAGGAATAGATTAAATGTCAATTTAATTCTTTACAACTTGTTCCTGTTTGATTGCGACATTCTTTGAGACTTCTAATTGCCAACGAGACAGACACTAGAGAGTATTTTTAGTTGACGTCATCTGCTCCTCACGTCAAGTTGCGCCTGCATCTGTAGTGTCCACATACTCCAGTTCGTCTCAGTCTCACTGTGAACTTCTCGCTGTATTGCTGCTGGGGTCCTGCTGTCTCTGTCTCTCTAACATTGGAAGTGAATGTAGGTTTGTTTTTTTCAACATTTTAAAATGAAAAGTAGTAATGCAGATAAAGTTTAAGTTTAGCGTTTCTGTGCTGCAGAGCCATTGCAGTTTGGCAATTTTTGGAAACGTGTTTGTTACCTCGAGGAGATTTTTTGCAAACATTGACATAATGATCATAATGGCTACATTAGTTGCCCATTGCTCTAAACGTAACAAATCTTTCTCCGAGAGAATGAAATTGCTGCAATTAAGCCCGTAATCAATTACTTTTGAGTTGAGTTCTAAACTGTCTGAAGCTTTTAGATCTGTTCTGAGACTGATATATTCTCAGTTTAGATTGAAAAAAAAAAACATGAACAGTAACCGATAGCTTTTGATCTGCAATCTAGCGGCTTTTATAGTTGTTGATCAAGATTCGAGCAAATATACATGAAGACTGACCAGTTCACACTAGTACTAGAATGGAGTGTCATTTGTTAGTTTTCTTTGCCACTAATCATTGACTTTCATGTTTGTTAATTAGCATCAAATTCAGGGTGACCAACACCGCTGAGCAGAGAAGAAGCTATTTCTCAAAATCCGTTTCCTTTTCTATCATAGAGCGACCCTGATGGCATGATTTTATCTTAACAACAATTTTCTGTGATTGGTTTCGAGTCGCATGATAGGAACATGAGGGAGTAAGCTAT
>JAHPZR010046896.1:0-7500 GCA_019787425.1 Platygyra sinensis | reverse complement strand
CTATCATTTCTGGTTCCCAGTCTTTACCACTAAGCACACGGTACCACTCTTCACAGCTTAGATGGAGATCGGTCTGAAAGCAAACAAAGACATCGTGTGTATCATTGGTTTTCTTTTACCAACAGAATGAGAAGAGAGACTTCAAATCAGTTCGAGCACATGACATGAATGTGCCGGGGAGGGTTGGAGGCAGGGAAGAGTATGGGACGGAAAGGGGAATTTCTGACCAAGCGGGATTACTGCACGAGAACGGGAAAAAATGGTACGGAAAGCGTGGGAGACATCGGACTTCTCTACCTACATCCTCTTCTCCGGGGCCCCTGTTGAATATACGTTGAACGCCATCTCTAAATACCCGTTTGTTTTCGTGGAAGCTCCATTAAAGTTTTCAAACACCATCAATGGGTAGCCGGAATACGATAGTGATAGAGTTTCTGCATGGGAAAATAGCGAGTCTGGGACAGGTTAGGGGTTTTTGATGTCTAGGCTAGAATAGGGTCACAAAATCAAGTGGATCATGGTCTAGTATAGGGTAAGGTTGAAGACTAGGTTTACACTAGAAGAAATTGCTCCGGATTCGTCACGAATCCGGAACATTTTTGTGCAGGATTGATTTTGCCGTTTACACACGAATCCGAAATAAAAACTTCCCTATTTGGTCATGTCTCCGGGAACTTTGAATCCCATGACTTTTGAATCGGGAGATTTTTTGTTGTGTGAACGATCCCTGAGGTATTTTTTCCTTTGCGATTCTGGATAAGATCAGGAAAAAAACGTCTGGTGGGACAACATGATCGGCAACTTCAGACTGTCTCAACCTAACCCTAGCCTTTTTTTGGCAGCATTTTGTATCTCGTTATCGAGGCAACAAACAGCCTGTTAAAGGTGCACTGTAACGGTATGTTAGCGTATGTTAGCGTATGTTTCTGCATCAATGGAAACCCAAAAATAATCATGCAGTTTTGTTACCTAGCACTTAATCACTACACCGAAACCATTTATTGCTGCCTATCACTTAGCATGGCAAGGATGGAAATGGATTGAAATTTGAAAAAACTAGCCAGCTTTTTCAAATTCTAGAGCCATTCCTTGAAAATATTGCTAGAAATTCAGTATGGTTTGCTCTCTGAGCCACCATTCGTTTGATATGTTTCTGTTAGTCCGTTTGAACATTTTGGGAACGAGTAAAGGTACCAGGTAAAGATTTCAGGAACGAATGAAGCTGAAAACAGCAAAATTCGTGTGACAGTGCTCCTTTAAGCATTACATCATGAATGTTCCCGGAGTTGACGTCGTGTTTAAACGGTTAGGAATCCGAATACTCTAAAATTGGTGAATCCCGAAAAATCTCCTCTAGGGTAAACCTAGTCTCAGTGTCACAGCGGTACCCGCCCACTCAAAGATTTACAGAGTATCTCCGAGGGAGGAGGAGGCTTTACGTTCCCATCAAAGGAATAACGAAAATTCTTATCAAATTTCTCCTTACGGTTTCTCTGTTTTGCTCGCCTCTGTCGTCACGGCACCAAATGCTCTCTTCAGAAACAATCAAAGTAAATCCGTCACGTGGTACATACATCGTTCGATGCGAGCAGCGCTTGTAATTAAACAGAAAACCTTGTGGCAGGGTTTCATCCGGAAGGTGGATTCCATCAGCTTCTGTAAATTTTAGCTTGGACAGATAACCAGCTAAGACCTTGGTTTGCTCTTGTTCGTACTTGTTGCTCTGGGTAACATAAGCTGTCAATGAGAGAATAATTGTCTTTGGGACAGACACACCGATGAACAAAATAAGAGAGTTTAAAAAGAGTCAACTTTCTCGCTTTAAGACGACGTCTTTAACGTCCCTCTGGGAAACTTGGGAAAATAACGTGCGGTATCATGCATCGAGAATATGAGAGCTTATGAGAATGTGAAACATCGAGAATAAAACGCTATTTCAGCGCGCGCGTTCTCTCATTTTTCGCGTGCACTTTTTTTGCAGATCGTGGAAAGAATAAAACGCAAAAATCCCCCCAAAAAATAGAACCCGCAAACATTTTGTGCCATACGGTATTGCCGGGCAAAGAGATTTTAAAAAAAAAGTTAAAAAAACTCACTTGATAATGGTCTTATCATGATCCTGCAATCGACTATGCAACCTGGACATATTATATCTGCCTGAAGATATTTGGGAGATGATAGAACCAACCATGCCCGACATCGTGATCTCGTCCACTCATCTTCAAGGTGAATTACCTCTACAATATTCCTAACGTCGCTAAATGGGATTGGAAGTTCTTCTAGCTTGCTCTGTACACCTTTTTTAGCGACCCACACCTGTGATAAGAGTAAGAGTCAAGTTTGTGTTTAGACTGTTTACGTTCGCACACTTTCCAAAAATTCGCTGTCTCTCAACATTTTAAACATTTTAGGCTCTTAGTGCGTCATTTACTGAAATGCAATTATCTTAGCAAATGAAACCAGTGGGAAGACCGGGACTGTTTTGAATATCTTTTCTTAATTAGCATGAATTTTTACGATTTTCTTCTTGGTTTTAGTTTCGATTGAGAAGGTATATCAAACACTGAAGACGATGTTTGACCACATTTCCAAACACCTTGAGGATCGTTAAACATACTCCGCTGCGTGCACGGTATTTTCAGCTCTCTTCTCCGTTTTGGAAATGTGGTCAAACATGATCTTTCGTGTTTGATATGTTACTTCTATTATTCATCAAGTTAATAAAGAAAATCATCCGTGAAGGAGGTTTGGGTACCCCTACAGCATAGATTTTGACGATTTTACTTCTCCGTTTATTCCTTATGTTTCGACTTAGAAAATATATCAAACACTCCAGACAGCTTCGCAGGCCTTGGGCAACATTTTCACGTCCAAGTTCATAATTTTCCACGAAACTGACCGTCCCTAAGCCAATAAATAACTTATGAACTCTTTCTTTTTAAAATCACTTTTATAATGGTTGACCTTTTTCTCCACACACATCGCGCGCGCGCGTTGTCGTGACCGTAGTAAGAGATGGGAAAACTGTCCGGACCGCGCTGACAACCGATCGGATTCCAGGATTCGTTACCGTTGTCTGTTGGAAAAAAAATGCACTATCCAACATTGCATGCGGATCGAGAGGGGTGTGTTTGCTCTAACGATATATGACAATGATTGTATGGTAATGTTGCAGCACCTCTTAAGTTATTTTATGTTAAGTAGGTAGCCTACCTTGCATCTTATTGATCTACCTCGAGGGGTTAAAAAGCTCAAATCATATCTTGCTGAGTACAAATCATCATCAGTTGGCTGTGTACTGAAAGTCTCCTGTAACACCTTTTTGTCGATTTGAACGCCTTCCTTGAAAGCAATTCGCCAATCGCTTTTCTTGCCCGATGCAGAGTTCTGTAGCTTGGCAACTGCCTCTGTAATGCTCCATAGTTCGGAAACGTCCGCTGTTAAAAATTAAGGAAGACTTACTAAGACTGCACTGACCACGTTAATTTAGAGACGACATAGTATGGCATGGCTTTTTGAACAATAATAGCAAAGTATAAACATTTCTTACATGTGATAGCAGATATGTCCAGGATTGAACACTAATGAGATTCAAATTCCTTATGATAAGCATCACAAAGTGTCCTCCTTGAGGAAAAGTCAATAAAACACACACAGTTCTGTCAAATATGAAGTAATACGAAAATGTCAAATAACTCTGCCAAATAGGAAGTACTAATTAAACAATACTTGCGTTCAATCCTGGACATGAGTGACAGCCTAAAGGTCGGCGGCACACACGAGGGGACCAGTTGCAGGAGGGGCCGGACTAGTCCCTGCAACTAGTCCCCTCAAGAGTTTACGTGAAGGAACTGGTCGCAGGGAGTTAGCCCACGAACAGTTCACACTGAGCGTTTGGAGGAACAAGTCGCGGGGACTGGTTTGAATTCGTGGGACTAGTCGCAGGGACCAAAGTTGGTCCCTGCGACTAGATTTTAAAGCAATCAAAGGCTCCTTAGAGCAACCTCACGGTATAAATTGTTTGCACCCTTGAGTAATCTGCGATCTGGCGTTCTTTTATACCTTTGTTCATAGGCTACACATGAGACGCGACGTGTTGCAGAGACAAGTCATAGGGACTGGTCCACTCGTGTGTGCTGCCGACCTTAAAGCCCAGTTCAGATGCTTAACTTTTCATGAGCCGAACTTAATTCGAACTTGCACCGACCCAGACGTCGAACTTAATTCGCCGTAGTTTATTTAATTTGAACCAAAACACATCTGAATGAAGAAACTGCTTGTTCGGCACACGAAAAGTTTGAAGCCGTTCGAAAGCCGAAATTCTCGGCTGAGCTAGGCAGAAAGAACTGTTGAGCCGTCCCACTGAAATTCAAATAGCTGTTCTTAACTGATTCACACGGACGCCGAACTTTTCATGAGCTTAATAAAACGTATTTTGTTCGGCTAATGAAAATTTCGGCGTCTGAAGTGATATCAAAATACATAATCCATGAGAGGATTGCTTGAATGTAGTCGTCCATGTAATAAAAACGACCTATTTGCGTGTCTGTATTAGAAATAAAGCTTCGGCCATGTTCCTGAGTGATCATCTTTGGGGGACCCCTTTGTGGGCTTCATTTAGATTTTCGTTGGCGTGTATCAGCCCCACATGACAGTAAATCTCTCCCCACCCCGCCCCGGGTGACCGCCTTCTTACTCTAAGTAATGAAAATTGGAAATATCCCTCTTGTTTGACCTTCAGTTTCATGCTCTCTTTCTCTCATCGACTTTAAACCCGCTAAAATTAAGCCAGGAACATTAACCAGAGTTCTCCCTCATTTTAGCTGAAGCAGATGATGTCATCATTTGTAACAATCTCAATACCAGCCATCTGAAGCAGCTTCTTGGCGACAGGGGCAGACACAATGCCAGTTCCTCTTGGTGCGGGAATCAGACGTACACGTACACGTTTAGTCAGCTAGTTTTCCCCCTCGCTGATGAAAGTCAAGGAGAGTTAGAACAGACTCTTGTCGATTTTGTGATCACTTTCAACACTCCTCGACCTTAGTTTTCATTTGTCATGATTTAATTCATTTCTCACCTTCATCGGGCTCCCGAATGATAGCGGTTCCAAAGTGACACCACATGTCAGCTTCCTGAAATTTCTTTGACTCAATTTCGTGCTTAATCTTACGCAGACATGCCAGCGCATGGTCCAGGAGGTCAGCTTGATAAGATGGAATGTAGCTTCGATTTCCGGCTTCCTAGAAAGATAGAAATTAATGAATAATGATTTTGATCAATGTACCTTATTCGTGGAAATTTGTTATATTTTATAATTCAAATGCTTTATTTTCATTTTTGGCCACACCTTTGGGTGAATCTAAACATTTAGTTTAAAAATAAAAAAAAAGAACCCAAAGGTAATTTAACAAACCGATTCGTATTCCTCAGAAGGTCTTAGCCGATACTGGCAGCGTGATCCTGGTAACACCATACGCTCCAGCTCTTCAACAGACTCAAGCTTGAGATCACACCCTTCTGACAGATTTCTGTCGTCTATGTAAGTACAAATAGTGTCCGTTCTAACTCTCGCTGAGGCCTGTGAATAAAATTTTAAAAAAAACCCTCAAGCTAAGCTCGATAGCGAAATAAATGCTCGTTTTCTTTTAAACGGGCATGGAAACCTATATTTTTTATTGCATAATAATAGTGAACATATTATCTTCCTAAATTTTAAAAAAATTAAGAAATACATATCAGAAGGAATAAAAGAAATAGGTGAATGAGTGCACAAAACCGTTACTCTGGGATGCAAATTATGACCCTGAAAACAACGACTCTACGAACGCTCAGCTTTACGTCCACGTCGTTTTAAATAGTGTAATTTTTCCACAATTTTTTATGATATTGTTCCATATGCTCGACGCTTTTTACCTGGCTGTCAAGTTTTTTCCCAAAAATTACTTTAATAAACTATATGCTTCGAGCTACCGCAAAATTTAACGTGGACTGATGAATAAAGGGCGTGATTAGCACGAGTGCAGACATAAATGGGTGAGATTGGCCCATCACATTTCTTAAGCTAGAATGGTGACCTATCATTTTTGAGTTATTTTTTTGTAAAAAAAATACATCTTAGTCGGCGCGTCGAGTATGTTGTGGAAGGGTCAACGGATTAGTGAGTCAGTGAGTGAGTCAGTGAGTGAGAGATGTATGTATGTCACACCAATCAGATCGGATCTACTATAAACAGCCAATCAAATTTCTTGTTTTAAAGGTAAATGATATATGAGAAGATTTGATCCCGATACAGTTCAGAACGTCCACATTTATTCTTCTATAAAAGAGGAGAAAGTATTCATTTATTGGGTTTACTTCGGCATTTTCTGTGGGTTAGGCTGAGGATTTTATGAGCCTTGAGGTTTGAAACAGTGCTTGAGCTAGTTGTATGCAAATGAGTGATGTGTTTTTTTTTCTATTTTTAGTTACAAAGGTAACTTGTTATTTTTGTTTTTCACAAGGAGTAAATTCAATTAGACGTCACGCATCGTTGCTTCTAGTTCTTAGGAAATGTTTTAGAGGAGACGGGACTATTTTGATTTAATTCTGAAAGAGTTCGAACGTTTACAATAGGTACAAGAAACGATTATTTTGTTCTTGTTGCATGCAAATATAGAGAGATATTTTTATTTTTTAGTTACAAAGCTAAGGGTAATTTGACACTTTTGTTTTTCACAAGGGAGTGAATTCAATTAGAGCTGATACATCGCCATCACTTGTTCCCACGAGATGCTTGCTATTTTTAGTTACAAATGGTAACTTGACACTTTTGTTTTTCATATGGGAGCAAATCCTTCCCACGAGATGCTTGCTACTTTTAGTTACAAACGGTAATTTGACACTTGTTTTTCATTTGAGAGCAAATCGTTCGCACAAGATGTTTGCTATTTTTAGTTATAAATGGTAACTTGACACTTTTGTTTTTCATATCGGAGTAAATCAAATTAAACTTTCAACGTGTCAGAACGGTTTTTTCTCTTTCTTTCTATTTTCGATGAAGAAGTGTTGTGTAAAAAGGGCAAACTTACGACTCGTATAAAATGCGAAAAGGTCTCTAAACTTGAGTATTTTGAGCAAAAATTCCTCTTGGGGGTTGGAAGGGCTATGCGATCGATGAGTGAGGGAGTTATGCATGTGCGCGTGTCACACCAATCACGGTGTGGGTATCAAAGAACGAATCAAATTGTCTGTTAGAAAATAAGATGGTACCTACATTAATCTGGAGACATGTCGGATTATTGTACGTTGTTCAGTCGAACATTTGATGGCTTACTATTTAGCCATCTTACCATTACCGATGTAACATGGTATGTACATCATAAATTCCCAGTTTCTTTCTTGCTGTACATCGCAACCAAAAAACCCTAACTAAATCATTACTGTAAACAGTTCTACGAATGCTCCTTTCACAAAAAATAACTCTTGCACGCTTTGCGTGCCTATGTTTATTGTTTGTTG